>JAZHYW010021173.1:0-134669 GCA_037355805.1 Ixodes ricinus | reverse complement strand
TTGGTAGCCTGGCTTCAACAAATTACTGATTTGGCAAACATATTAGGTATTACAGTGCTATAAGTCTGTTTGGCTACAGGGGTATATATATATTAGGGCTGCACAATTGACCAATTAGCCTACCGATTAATCAATTATTGGTTTAATCACAATTAATTTTTTAACTGGTTAATCGGTAAATTTTGAACGAACCTAAAGAAATAAAAATTCAATGTTTTCATTAAGCAGATGTGGACGAGTACACCTGTATGAAAGGAAAGCTTTAGGTGTTTGCCCTAAAGTAAACTGTAGGGGCGAGATTTGTAACTTGAGACAATTGAAGAAAGTTGCAACTTGTCCCGCCCACGTCAACTTCGTTAGACTGTCCGTTTAGCGCTGCAGAGACTATTGTGAACAATCAAGAGGCCACCCTTGCAAGAAAATATCAACGAACCTCTTTGCCTCATGCAGCTCAAGTAATAGTTTGTAAGCGTGCATGTTTTTGAACTGTTCTCAACTACACATAGAGGTTGATTCGAAATTCTAATCGCATATTAAGCCGTTTGTTACATATTTACCAAAAGCACAAAAAAATATATATATTTTTCTTTTTTCTATATTATACATAGAAATAAACGAGACCAATTAATCGATTAAGTAATCAAGTAAAAGGTGGCGATTATAATCGAGTTAGAAGTTTTAGCGACACCCAGCCCTAACATATTGATGTCTTTAAAGGTTTTAAGGCAATATACACACTGTTTAAACATTAATTTTAAGTAAATGCAGCTGTAAAGCATCAATCATCTTAATTCGACTTTTATACTTTCTATTCTTCAATGTGCAGATCCACTCAAAATTTGGGGTGCTTGAAAAAATTAACCACGTGATAAATAATGTAATGAGCTTTACGAAAAATGTATTTCAAATTGCCCTGCAGTTGTGTTGCTACGTGAAACGTTCTTCGTTTAGCGCTAGTAACCTCCAGGCATTTCTTTTCGAGCTCTGCTTCCCCACCCATTGACTACACCCACTCCCCTTTACCCCATTAACTCCATGACTCCATCCACTCAACCCCATCGACTTCACCCACTCTTCTCCACTTCATTGACCAATCAGCAGTAAGATTTGCCTCAAGGGCTCCCCACTCGTCTCTACCCCATTAGCTCAAGCCATGTGACGTAATTTTCCCCGTTAAATTTAGCAGGCAAAAGGACGTCACATGGCTTGATGTCACATGACCCACACACAAATTCAATTTTCCCACTAAATTTCCCTGCTAAATTTAGCAGGGAAATTCGCGGTTACACTCTTTTAGGCTTCACTTATTACGAAAACCTAGCCTAAAAACATTTTACGTTAAAAACTGATAAAAGCTTAGCTCAAACCACAGGTGTGTACATACCTTCTAAACAAATTGGCAATGCTCTTGTGTTGACGATAATGCAGTTCCGACGTCTCACAGAATGCTGCCGTCAGCAGAACAGCCATGAACATAAGACATACTGTACAATACCTGAAAAAAGTATAAGGAAACAAAGGCAACAATTCAGCAAATATTGATACATACATCACTGTAGAAATGTGTACTTTCCAACAAAATGGGAAAAATTATGATCTTCTCTTAATATTTAAATCAGATTTATTTGATTAGAATCAGATTTCTTTTATTTAAATCAGTTATATTTTATTTAAATCAAAGTTCTTTCATTAAAAGCACATTAATCTCATTTAAACCACTGTAGCAAGAAAATAGTGATTCTTTAATATTACACCTTTTTCTTTAAATATGGCAGATCTATTAATCAATCCGTCCAATCACTCAAAACTAGACTATGGCACCTATTCAGGTTTATGTTCTCCCAGTTTATGCTGCAAGATACCCTCAAGATTTCCTGTCCAAACAGCTTTCATACATTGTTTCATCAGGCAAGAAAGTTTGGTAAAGTCTTGAACAGAATATGTTTGTAGTCAGGCTGTTTTTTATAAGATATCCCACAACTTGAAATCAATCAGTGATAAGTTTGGCTTATGCATGGCATTTAGCACAGATATTAGCTTGAAAGGTTTAACTCCTTTTGCTTCTGCTCAAAAAGGTTGCATGAGGAAACACAGAAAGAAATATGTCACATCCGTTTCCAGTGTATTCTACACTATCCCTTTTGAATGTGGGTTATGCTACATAGTTCAAACAAAATGTTCTAATAATAATATACGCTGAGTGAACATAAACAATGTGTCAAAAACAAAGCACCAGTACTCGGAAGTTTCTAAGTGCATTCAGGGGTGTATTAATTGCGTACCGTTATGAAACTCAACCACCACGATATTAACAGAAAGAAACAACCACAAGTGCAGCGCCTTTTGAAAGAATCAATCCCAATTACCAAACATAGAGATGCTGTAAATAAGCCGTCATTGTCTTTGCAACCAGAATGAAAGCATTCTCTGTATCTCTAATATTAGTGGTGTGTGATGGGGTTTCTTTTTTTTTATGTTGTTATTTTAGGAGTTTGTGAGGCCACCACAAGAGCTCTTTTCATTTAAGGTCAAAGGTCTGCCCCTGCTGGCCTTGTTCTTCCAGTGTTATCTCTGTTACAGACCTCTAAGGTAACGCCATTGTGGAGGGTCCGAAGTCATTTCATTCCTTCGTGTCAAACGAGGGTGGCGTGAGTGGGGAAGGATCTTTCCCCTTCTTTCAGTTCGTTGAACCCTTATATGGAGGCGTTATATTCGCAATAAAATTTGAATAAGCATCGTTGTAAATAAAATTTCTCTCCCTCTTCTCTTAGTGTCACCTTTCATATTCCTCAGTCTCAGATTGCTTCAAAATGTTCAGTACAGCAGCTCACTTGCGCCCACGTTCTGTTTGTTTTCAATAAAGAGCTAAGACTGCACTGCACTTACAAGTCAATCAAAAGTTGCAAAATCAAAGGCTGTAAAACAACACCCACCGAAGAGCCTCTGTGGCTTCAGCGGCAAGAAGGGACCGTTTCCTCGCCTCAATGAGGGAATGTTCCGAAGGGTGGCGGAGGTAGTTGAGAGCCGCTGATCCTCTGGGCTCCAGGGCGTGAAAGTTGGGCCTTGAACCAGCTTCGCGTTTCTTTGTGGAGCCACAAAGATCCTTCACAAGCCGCCTGAGTGCGGCGTCACATCTGCACCGCAGCACGATGAAGGCACCGAATGGTCGAAGGCACGACTGTGTGGTGAAGTAAAGGGAGATCACGAGGACCTGAAACAAAGTACAAAGAAGAAAAACAAACATTCATGTTAACTCTCTCCTTACCATACCGTCCAAACTGTTGATTGATTATACATAGTTGAACAAGCCTACGTCTTCCAGCTCTGGTGTTCAGAACTGAAAGGCTGGACACAAGGGACATATTCAGCTGAAAGTGTATTCAAATGAAGGGCACCTTGCATCTAGCCTCAAGCAGCAGCGTTTTGTGTCCATTCCAAGAGGTTACTTCGATTCATCTGGCTTGCAGTATTAAATATGCAAGCAATTGCTTGTACAGCATCATTTCTACGGAATGATTAGAAATGGCAACAGCCTATTTTTAGTGATATTGAAAAGCACTTCGAATAATACCAGTAAGTTGTGCAATAATTATGTGTGTGTCACATCCTATCTTGCCGCGGTGTAACAGTGTGCTTTAAAAAAAATCACCTGAATGCAATACGTTTAGACTGCACTTACATACCCCCAATCTATTAGGAACGGTTCCATGTTATTTCCTAATTCTACAGGAGAAATCTTCCAATAGACTGTTAACTACTACTAGGTCAAAGCAAATTATTTTTTATTTGTTTACCAATTCATATGTTGGTAAGAGCTGTTTGGCCTTTTTTCCTCTATCTTCAGTTTACATATTGTAATTATTCCAGAATGACAAGAGTGTACTTACCTGAAGTGGGTTTACCAGGAATACAGACGATAGGATGGTGAGAATGATGAGCTGAAACAGAGGATGTTTGAAAGTACCCGAAACCTGGAAAAATCGGTACACCGTCATGTTACATATATAATCCTCAACATGTGCCTCATGCTAAAGAAGGTAATAATGACAAAAATGTGAAGAAAAAAAGTCACTGTTTCTATTGCATAACCTGGACGTTCTAAAATGTCTGTTATCGGAAGAGAGTTGAGCTTCCTATAGGAAAAGCTTTCCATAATGAACATTTTCATTAGGCAGGAAACCCCATAACGAGTGGGTAATAAGTTGGAAATGGAGCATAACCTCTCAGTTGTAAATAGGTACTGACTAATATATTAAAAAGAGTATAGTATCATAATGCAAGATATTAATGAGTGGACAGGTTATCAAGTATTTTTGTACACCACTTAGAATGTAGAGTGAATAGAGACTACTGCAACAAAAGGTTATCCTGTCCAAAGTAGATACATTATTACTTCGGTACATGAATATATACAAAACATTAATTAAATTTTGCTCAATTTTATTTTAAGATATACTATCTCATTAAGCCTTTGGATTCAATAACCCTTTAAAATGGGCTATAGCTCTATAGAGTCCAAACCAACAATATATATATAGTATATCAGGGTGTCGAACCGGAACCGAACCGAACCGAAACCGGAACCGAACCGGTATTTTTTCCGGAACTGAACCCGAACCCGAACCGTTATATTGTTATCGCGATGAACCCGAACCGGAACTGAACCGGAAAAAAAATAACGGTTACCGGCTCATGTCAAAACGGTTCGGCCACGCGCTGTTGACAATGAATGTGCTATCAATGCCATTTGTTTTTTAAGTGCCGTCAACTGACACACACCTCGCTTACATATTTTTCTTCTCCACTCAGTCTTAGGAATATAAACGCTGCATCCATGAATCTTGACAAACGCTGCATCCATGAATCTTGACATAGGAACCAGTATTGCGCTGGTCGCGGCTTGCACGGAAAAAAATAATTGAAAGACTGTGCAAAAAAAAAAAAATCGCGTCACGGGATTTCATTTTTTTACAATCTCGTAAATCCTAAATGCTGCTGTGTGCTCATTTCATAACACGTTTCTAGAACGCGCGAGTTCTTGAAGCTTGCTTCCATCGGAATGAGAAAAGAAAAGGCTGTGGAGTTTGATAATGTTTGAGGGAGAGAAAGAAATTTTATTTACAGTTGAAATGAGCATTCATGAATTATATCTGCTCTTCGCTGCCCCAACCACTGGTCAGAGTATATCGAGCTATGAAGTGTCAAGATTTACATGCCGTATTTTTTCGTACCGGAAACTCGATAAATGCGGGGAAAAAAACAGGGATACAAACCCTAGTCGCTCGCGGAGAAGCGAAGCTGCGCGCACTTTCGAATTTGACAAAGGATCTGCCGAGCTTCTGTTGCTTCCGTCGCCTGCCCAGCGTAGTCATAAGACTCAAGCGGGCGCGTGCGCTCAAACCAACGCTCAGCAGACGCTGGAGTTAGCGCCCGTGACAGACAGCCCTGTCATCAGACAGTCGTTGTTTGCCGCTTGCATTGGCTACAGACTTTTATAAACGTTATGCACTACTAGTTTCGACGATGTATCATGTTTCGTATGTGCTGATTTCAGATGTTTTATTTGTAATTTATTTTGATGTTGCAATTTGTCATTTATAATTTCCGAACCGGTTCACGAACCGGTTCAGCGCCCCGAACCGGTTCGCGAACCGGTTCGCGGATCGAATTAATCGAACCGGAACTGAACCGGAACAAAATTAATTTACCTGAACCTGAACCGTAACCGAACCGTATTTTTTTCGGTTCGACACACTGATATATATATATATATATATATATATATATATATATATATATAATAGGGAATGAGTGAATACTGACAAGTGCAGCTGTAGTAATATTGTGAACGAAGAGGGGAGAAAGTGATTATTGGAATTTATTGCATTAAAGTTAGGGAAAGGGAAAGGGAACGAGAGCTGGCGGCAAATTGGGCCAGGAGAGGGGATCGAACCTGCAATCTTCGCCTATCTGAGGCAACGCCTTAACTGATTAGACCATTCCGGCCACTGGTTTCAGCGGAGTCAATTTTCGACCAGCTCTCTGTGTACTGTTAGTTTCGAATTCCCGTAACTGGGTAGACGATAGCCATTGCTCATCTAAGGCCCATGCTAGTTCCGAATTGAGGCAGTGACGTGGCACATCATTTCCAATTTGCAAATGTCGGAAAGAGCACGTCTTCCAAGATATCTACGGAACCACTTCTCCCCTTAAGGACAGGCTGCACCGTATATATCAGTGGTTCTCAAATGAGAGTCCGCGGAGCCTTTCGGGTCCGCCAAGCCCTGCTTCATCAGTCAAGCCCGGCAAAAACATTTTTTTCCTTCAGACTAAGAAGAAACGCTCCAATTTTCGGGTTAGTCTTCTCGTGTGTATGTCAATAAGAGAAGTCTACTTCATGCTGGCCCTTAGTTATGTCCATTTATTAAATCACTATCATTATTAACCTATACCTTTCT
Organism: Ixodes ricinus; assembly: GCA_037355805.1. Lineage (NCBI taxonomy): Eukaryota > Metazoa > Arthropoda > Arachnida > Ixodida > Ixodidae > Ixodes > Ixodes ricinus. The sequence continues at coordinate 128,211 of JAZHYW010021173.1, read as the reverse complement.
CTTCGCCTAATCACAAACGGGGCCTCCATTACCTTTGCCGATCCACAAGGGGTACGCGAAACATCAAGGGTTGAGAACTACTGGTATATATAATGGGAATGAGTGAATATTTACAAGTGCAGCTGTAGTAGTATTGTGAACGAAGAGGGGAGAAAGTGATTATTAAATTTATTGCATTAAAGTTAGGAAAGAAAAGAGAAGGAGAGCTGGCGAAAAATTGGGCTAGGAGCGGGATCGAACCCGCAACCTTCGCCTATCCAGGGGCAACGCCTTAACCGGTTAGAAAATCATGACCACTGGTTTCGGCGGACTCAATTTTGACCAACTCTCTGTGCACTGTTAGTTTCCCTAACATTAATGCAATAAATTCCAATAATCACTTTCTCCCCTCTTCGTTCACTATATATACAGGGTGTTTCAAGAAAGGTGACAAATTCGATATTATGAAAACTATGCATCGCACCAAAAAAAGGCTTTTGATGTCTTGGTCCTAGGTCGAGAACCTATTTAGAAAAGTTATTAAAGTTCGAGATAATTAAGCTGTTAATTATTTTCACGTAATTAATTTTATAAATATTGAGTTTAAAGGCATGGTTTCATTTGAAACTTGCTAAACATCATCGAAAAACACTAAATAAAAAAAAATGAATGCGATAGAAGGCAACGCGCTGCATTTTACAGCTTTCTGAAAACCAAACAACTTCGACGGGTTTTAAGTTTCAGCTTGCAATCAGAGCGCTCGGCACCGACGGCACCGCGCACGTGAAGAAATAGTGCAGCCTCACTCTGCCGCATTGCGTGAGGACAGTGAAGCAGATGTTGGTTACACTATTTCTCCATGAAGCGCGGTATCGTTGATGCCGAAAGCGTCTGACTGCAAACCGAAACTTAAAAACTCGTCGAAGTGGTGCTGTTGTTCACAAAGCTGTGAAATGGAGCGCGTTCGTTCTATCGCACGCCAATGTCTTTATTTTGTGTTTTTCAATGATGCTCAGCAAGTTTCCAAATAAAACCATGCCCTTAAACTCAATATTTAAAAAAATTAATTACGCGAAAATGTTTAACAACTTAATTATCCTGAACTTTAATCATTTTTCTAAATAGGCCGCTGGCCTTGGACCAAAACGACATAAGCATTTTTTTGGTCCGATGCATAGTTTTTGCAATACCGAATTTGTCCACCTTTTGTGAAACGCCCTGTATATATATATGCAAAATGCCAAAATTGTGCAAGCCCTGTTACAGTCAGAAATGTTGTTCATAATGCAGGTTTCACAGAAAAGATGATTAAATTCTATAAGGTGATGTTATTTCAGCAAATACAGTATTTGCACAAATATAACGCGAGTTTTTTTTTTTTGGAATTACGTGCTCCAAAACACATCTCGCGTTATATTCGGAATCGAAGTTCAGCCACGAGGCGCGCGAGTCTGGAGAAAGCCAGAGGAGAAAACCATCCCTTCTGCTCAATGCAGTGAGATCCGGTGGGAAAAGAAGTGGGGGTGTGGAAGGGAATTTATTAGCTATTGGGCCACCTGAAGGGGCCAATAGAAAAGATAAAAAAGCAGTTTTTATCGCTTTTGTGTTTGTATAACGCGTGCACCCCACAGCAGAAACTCAGCGCGCGTGCCATGCGGGAATACGGGCACTGGCCAATTCAGAGCCAAGCCAGGCCAGGCTGAGTAGAGTCAACACAAGCCAAGCCAAGACCGTTTACGTAATCGTGCAACACAAGGTGTTCGTTTATGCAGAGAGACCAGAACAAGAAGTGTGATCGTGTATCGGGTTCAGCAGTCTTTTTCTACCTGCACATTTTTTAGTTTCTGCTCCAGAGTGGTCTGGTGTTTGTGTGTTGGTACTTCTGCTTCCTGCATTGCTTGGATTGTGGGCTGCCGAGGAGCTCACGCCCAAGAAAAAGGAACTACCAGACGAGCAAGCGGTGGGTGCGGTTCGGTGCTGCTTCTTATTTATCTGCGTAGTGGCAAAGTGGATTGTAAACGGAAGGACTTGAGCAGTCAGGATGAATGCAGTCAAAACATAAACTGATATTTCTCCTATTTCTATTGACTTTTCACTTCTGCTCTGCTCCTGAGTAAGTGGGCCTCGGCCCGCGTTATAATACTAGTAATAATTTTTTTTTCTATTTGAGGGCATCAAAATCAGTCCTTGCGTTATATTTGTGGTCGCGTTATATTCGCGCAAATACGGTAAAATACTTCTTGAAAGTAGCATATTAAATTATGTAGAAGCTGTAGCCCAAGAAGTACTAGTTCATCATATTTCCTCCACTCTAAATTAAGGAAAGCAAAAAAAGAACTGTTTGCAGATGTTAGGATTTGCACAATTAAACAATTTTCAGTGATATGCTTAGTTGATGTACACTGATTGAATGTTCTTTATACCTAAAGCACAGGCCACAGCCAGGGCTTCAGTCATGCCAACTTTTAGTGGATGTTCCCTTTCAACGAACGTTTATGACACTCAAGTCACATTTGAAAGCTACAAGTTCTAACCTACAAGCTTTTCATTGGCCTAAGAGTCACTAGTACAAAGTACAGATGTAGACATCAGAGTCACATGCAAGAACTCACCTTTCACTGTAGGCCACGAGTGCATACACGGAGCACACGATGATGCCTGCTTCAACCAGCCATCCGATGAGCCCCACCCAAGAGGGCAGGGCGACACAGCTGTCTTCGAGTGAAGGCACTCTGCATGCCGTTTCAGGGAGGTAGCCACTTCCACTGGGGCGGGGGCTACGCACTGAAGTATCACCTGCAACAAGACAAGATTTTTCCTTGCGTTGTGTTGCAACAAGCTAAGGTGCACCCGGGAACAAATGGCATCCCACAGATGCAAGATCCCTCCCAGTTGAAAATTCCCATTAAATCCAATTGATTTCCAACTGGTTTTAACTGGAACCAATTGTTTTAGTGGGTTCCAACTGGAACCACACTGGCCAATGGGTCTCACCAATTGGAATTATTTTTCCAGTTGGAACCTGGATGGGTTCCCAATGGGTCCCATTGGTTCCCGTTGTCCTCATTGGCAGTGACCAATTGGTTGTCCAGAACCCAATTGGTACCAATAAGTCACCAATTGGTACTCAATAAGAAAATTCCAATTGGAACTTAATGGGAATTTTCAACTGGGTCATCCTGAAAAAGATGTAGAAAAACCTTTGAATGGATTCATGCAAGTGAATGCATTCATTAGACATGCTAAAAATTTGGCCCAAACTAAGTAGGGTTAGTCAATCATTTCAAGATAGACAAACACTGCTAAAGAGAAAGGTGTGGGAATAGTGAAGCCACTAAGATAAAATGATCACTCTTGGCAAAAACTTATTGCAAGGATCAGAAGGGCATGCTCGCAAAAAAGTTACAGGTGTTTCACAGTAATTGGGGGAGTCAAAGGGTTCTCTCTGATGTCAATGTCCAGTTCTCACCAGTAGCAAGGCACTTTTCCCGAGGACCTTGAAGGGTGTGGTGGAGACTCAACTGACTGATGCTATGGACCAGATGATGAATCTGCTCCCGTTTTCTACGAGCCCAGACCTCAATGTCCTGCCACTGCACCAGGGTTGCCTCCAGCGGAGACAAAGGGCTCCTTGAAAAGCGAGAAAAGGGAGACAATTGAATTTTGTTTTGTTCACTTCATAAGCGTGTAGGTCATGTACGAGTTGAACGCAAGTTATGACTAGAGTTCCGCGTTTTCGACAAACACCGATAAACTCAGAAAATTAACCCCAGAGAAGGTTTGATCAAAATTGGGGAAAATAAAAAACTCCGAAGTAGAACAGTCTTTGAATAAAAAAATCCAAAGCTTCATGGGAAGAATTATCTACAATTTTATTTTCTGCTGACCCAGAATAGAGCCCACAAAGAACTGCCTGTGAGGCTGCTTCTTTGTAGATCAACATCCCTACTCTTGTTTTCTTCTTGTATCGGTACCGGGAAGTTTCTCAAGTTTCCGGGTAATGTGCATGCCCCCAGAGGAATGGGGAAATCCAGTCCCATGTCCCATTTTTTCGTCATAGGCTCCCGATTAACGCAGAGGTTTTGTCCGACATCAAAAATAGGCACCGAAAAACCCCAAATGTGTGGAAAATATAAACCCCAAGAAAACACCATCCCAAATTTGAAGAAAATAAACCCCCAAACAAACATGAAACTAGAGTCATGACCGATAAGTACAACAAAACAATTAGCAGTCCTACAAAAAAACAATGTATTTTTAAAGAGAAATAGAATGTGAAAAACATGCTCAGGTTTGAAGTTACTGTCCTTCAGAGTAATAAAATCATATAGTAGTACAGTCTAGCCCGTTTATAACGAAGTCGGCGGGAATTGAAAATCACTTCGCTATATCCACTATTTCGTTATATCCGAACTAAAGAAAAAAACAACAAAATTGTTCACCTGGGGGAACGTGTTTATTCCTTCTGCAAGAAGCCATCTAGGGTTCCCTGCACGCTGTTCGCGAGCGAGCGTTTAACGATCGCGGCCTCAAACTTGTCGAACTGCAGATCAAAGCTCGGATCGGAACCTCCGAAGTACATTCGCAGCACGTCGACCGCAGCAACGGCTGCTCCCGAGGTCACTGGCTGCGAAATGCGACCGTCGTCACAATCGTCGTCGGAGGCAGTGTCATCGGCACTTTCGTCCACGACACTCTTGGCAAGGTCCTCGGTGGACACGTCCTCCGTAGCGACGATGTCGTCATCGGCAAAGGCGAAGTCCATGTGATCCAAGCCGGGAGGCACGAGGTCGACCTTGCTTGCCGTTTCCCAGAGCCGCCCCAAGCATGTCGCCGCTGCGTCACCATCAGCGGCTGCTGCTCCGTTTCCGGCAGGACTCTCGTCAGCACCGCTGCTCCTCGAAAAGCCACCTTTCTGGAAGCAGTGGAGGATGGTCTGTGGCTTAACGTCCCTCCAGGCTCCGCTCGCAAAGAATATGGCCTTCTCCAACGGGACCTTCAGGCTGGCTGGGTCAACGGCGGTGCGGATGTCAATCAGCAGGCGCTCGATCACTCGGCGCCGGTAGTGGACTTTGAAGTTTGCAATGACCCCTTGGTCCATCGGCTGTAGCTTCGCGGTCGTGTTCGGGGGCAGGAACAGCACCTCGACAGCACTCAGATGAGCATTCACGTGATGAGCGCTGCAGTTGTCCAACAGAAGCAGCACCTTGCGCTTCTTTTTGTCCATCGCCTTGTCGAAGTCGGTGAGCCACTTTGTGAAGATGTCTCGCGTCATCCAGGCCTTCTTGTTATCGCTATACGCTACCGGCATGGACAGCACCTTAGCGAAGCCCCGTGGCCTCTTCGCCTTTCCTATGATCAGCAGATCGCGCTTGTCCGAGCCGTCCATGTTCGAACAAACGAGCACCGTAATGCGGTTCTTGCTATTCTTGCCTCCCACACATTTGTCAGTCTTGGCCGCTAGTGTTTTCGCTGGTAGCAGCTGAAAAAACAATCCGGTTTCATCGGCGTTATAGATATCCTTGTCGGCGTAAGTTCCAAGGATGCGGTCCAGGTTCTTTTCCATCCACTTCTGGAGTGACGGATCGTCAACGGACGCGGCCTCACCGACAATGTTCTTGCACGTGATGTCGTGCCTGTCTTTGAACCGCTGCAGCCATCCGGTTCCTGGCTGGAAGTCGTCGTGGTGGAGAGCGAAGCCCAAATCCCTTGCTTTTTGTAGCATGAGCGGTCCACTCAGCGGGATGTTCTTCGCGCGGGCATCCACGAACCACTTGTAAAGCGCCGCTTCTACGTCGGGGTAGGTGGCACCTCGGATTCGTTTTCGGTCACCGCCGCCAACGTCGTCATCCAGAACGGCGTCGATCTTGCCGGCGTTCTTGATAATCGTCGACAAAGTAGACTGCGCGATATCATACTTTCGCGCGATATCGGTCTTCTTGACGTTCCTACGGACTTCGTCCAAAATGGCGCGCTTCAGCTTCAGGGACAGCACTTTCCTTTTTCCCGCCGACGTCCCGGGGCTCGCGGAACTCGACATGGTCGACAAATCGGTGATTCAGAAGAATCAAGGGGCAGTCCGAGTCTTTTCCGTGGAATTCTAACACTAGTGTAAGTCCGTTGTCCAAAAGTTGTCGGGGGAAGTCAGGATGGCAGAAGCAGCAAAGCGGTCAGTACGATACGAAAAGCAGAGAACGAAGAATGATAACGACGAGCGCACCCCTTGCCCGTGTCGCGGTGTGTTCGAAACTCCAAACGATACGACTCTGGAGTTGGCATTGCACGACGCCTGCACCTTGCGCGAGAGTTACGAGTGTCACTCGCGAGTACACGAACGACGCTAACGTGCGTTAGGCTACCCCAGCCGACTCCGAGTTAATCTGGCGACTCCAGCGACTGTACCCGTCACGTGACTGCAAAAGGGAGAGAGAGAGACAACGACGATTGGCCGCATAAGAGTGCTGTAGTCAGCAATTTTGTTTTTCTTGTTTGTTTTGAAAAGTTTCAAGGACACGGCGTCGCATGAGGTGGTGCGGTGAAGCAATCTTATAGGAGCTACGCGATAGGGAGAGCAGACGACGCTGCGGAGGCTGCCGGCAGCCAAATTTTGAGCAGTTTTTTGCTTAAAATTTACCAAAAAGGTCGTAAATTATTCTGATTGCTAGATATTTTATCCGCTCGGCACGAAATTTGTCTTCGTTATATCCGCTGAGGCTTTCTTATTTACTTCGTTATAACTGGGCCCAAATTGTATTAAAAATGCAGAAATGGAAATGGGAAATCCAAATCCCTTTGTTATAACCGCTATTTCGCTATAAACGGGTTCGTTATAACCGGGCTAGACTGTAGTAAACATCTTTGATCTGAACCAGGCACATAGTCAGGGGTTGGGGGGGGGCACTTATGACAAAATGCTGGATGAGGGGAAGGGGAGAGGAGGCCCCAGCAAAACGGAAGATTTCGATGTGGCTACATGCCTGATCTGAACTTTCAACAACTTCAATTTCCTGTCAATGAAAGAAAGCTCCTCTGTGCACCAACCTCGAATAAAAGCTGGAGTCCAAAGCCTCTGAACCCTTCTCAGTCTCTGCGTTCAGACTCGTTCCATACAGAGACATGCTTTCGTACGATGACAAGGAGTCGGTTTCATCGCCATCATCAAAACTGGTTGTCGATCCCTCACTTGTACTTCCGGCACTTTGCGAGGAGTTCTTGCCGACTCGGCAAATCGACCCTGGAATGCGGTTCACCAGCTGCCAGCACTGTGCAAGGACCTTGGTGGGAATAATGGTGCATGTGCTGTTTCGGAAGATTACAGCCGGCACCTGATGCAAGGCATGAACCACGAGCGAAAAACCGATGGCATGGAGAATCCTCCACACAGAAACCCCAGTGATGATGTTCTGCGTCGATGGCTGTGAAGACAAGAAGAGATAAAACTGGCTAAAACCAACAAAAACCTCAGTTATGGTTATGCATGTTCATAGTTGCAGTGCAGTTTCTGTTACATTTTTAGCCGGAATCAACCTGGTGGCTATACTAACTTAATTTTGCTGTGCTCTTATACCACAATCTAAGGAAATTGTGTATCATCAATTATTGTGACATGTCTGCCATACGTGAGAGCATCAGTGAACTAATTTTTAAAAAGGCATTAATTAAACAGGCATATTTTTATAAAAGTGCATTCTCTAACAAGATGAAGACTAGTCCAATTCATCTCAATTTTGAGGAACAAAATGCTGGCAAAGCTTAGTTTCAATGAAAGCGATGCAAAAATATGACAGACCAAAAAAGCAAATTTGAGGTGAATTTTATACAGCAAGATGTCAGTCTGTCTGAGATATGAGCTCAATGCTAGAGGAAAAATTTTGATGAGTGCAGCAGGACTGCTCTATGTCACCATAGAAAGCCATACTTTTACTTGGAACGATCCTGAGAAGCTTCAAACAAGAACAGTTTTTGGGAAAGTGATCACATGCAGCGTGACGGTGCACTAAACGACTGGACAGTCCCATAGCAACTATGTTAAATTAAGGAACTTTCACCATTACTGTTCAAAGTAACAGGCAATAAATTAAACATCTAGATATATGTACATGCAATTACATTCCCCTTTTCAACATGGTTCCTATTTTTTCAGTTGTCACGTTTACTCAAAACAAAGCTTGTGCACAAAGGTTGAAAACTATTCCCCTTAAACTTTCCCCTAATGTAAGAGAACTTTTGTAAATTTTAAGAGCTACACAACTCTATTTTGTATAAGTAATTTTAATCACAAAAGGGGCCTATTGGGCCCTCTTGTTCACTGCACACCACTGATTTAACTCCAAAACTTAAGAGCAGTTTCCAGCAGCTGAAGCATACCTCAGGCACCACAAAGCACACCCAGAGAGTGCAGAGGGCAGATGATGAGAAGACTGTAGACAGACACACTGTGAGTCTCTGGATGCGTGAAAACAGGCTGCATCTGGGAGCTGCCAGAACTGAGCTCCAAAGGTGGTGCTCACTGAATGCAGACAACAGGTTGTTTGTGAGTTCCTATAAAATGAGAGTGAATAATGTTACTTTATACCCAACTCCACTCAAGGTAAAGCTTTTTTCAGTCATACTACCCTTAGAGAAATACTAAGAGTTCATTTGAAAATATCATGATAGCATGACCCGAGCAAACCCTGAGAATGACCTCAAGTGGAATGGATGCACTTGCCCTAAACTATTACATAAATATAAAGAAGAGCAGCAACAAAAAAAAACAAAAAAGAAACCTTACACGATGCCCCTCCATTGCCTCTGATGTTAGAGCAGCAAGTGCACACATCTCCAAAGAAAACAATCATTTTAGAGAAAGAATTTTTTCAGCATGTACAATCTAATGGTAGTACCTCTAGAAGTCTCAAGTCAATGCTTCCTTCAAAACTCGTTATCAAAGTAGCAGTACTAAAATATGTCTTTATTGAGATGAACTTTTTTATTGAATTGTTATTATTTTTATATGAATTTATTATTGATTTATGTTATTTTTTATTCTTTCAGGTCATTTTCTCACAAGAATAAAGTACACCTTCATTAATTCAAACTCCAGTAAGTCATGAATTTCGTTTGAATTAAGTTTGATTTACCAAAAATTAATCTAAATATGATGCAACATAAACTTATCAGTTGTTATAGGAATGGCTACACATACAAAGCAGATATTTGATGATTTCTTCTACATAGGCCAACTAATCATAAGAAGTTAAGCCACACATGGGACATTGGTGAAATGTAAAAGAAAAATTTATTCATCCCTCAAAAAACGCTGTCTATCGTGGACTGTTTAGACAGCACATGACACCTCAAAACAAAATTAAGTTTGTTTATCCAGCGAGCTTTGCACGTCTTGCTTCTCTGCAGTGCCTCGGAGCTCGGTAAGAAGCGCGCTCAATGGGACCACGAGAACAAGTATGAATTACCTCAAACGCCTTTAGAATCAAGAGCTTATAGATAGGTTGAAAACATATAGCGAGACAATCAAAATTTTGAAATTTGTATGACTACCCCAGAAGTATGAAATATCAGAGTTTAAATTGTCGCGAGCTTACGTATAGATCCTTCTAGCGGCAGTCTCGAACAAAGCGATTTACAGTAAGCGCCACTGATTTTGAGAGTGTATGTCAGTGTTGCCCGAGTGCACTGGGCTGCGGGTTTTTCTTGTCAGTGGACTGCGGCAGCCTGCGTAGGCACAATTCCGGGTGCTGGTGGCCAAATTGCCTTGTTTTAATTCTTTCTTTTGTGTTCTATGGTTAATAGAATTTCTCTAGGTTTTTAAGAAAGCGTTGTACTATTTTTGTGAACAAAAACAAACAAATTAAAGCTATTTTTGGACAGTATGTGCGCGACAGAACACGTGTAACTCGAATGTTTCTTTCATTTTACGTTGATTTTTTTACGGCCCCATACGCTCAGCCATGCCAATCTACAAAGGCCTTAACGGCCAAAAACATTCGACCACACCGCAGGATAGCCAAACTGCGAGGGTATTCCTAGTTCACAACATGAAATTCAACAAGTCTAATCAATTGAACAACATATAGTGTATGTACCCCACGGTGCCACATTATATGAAGAGCATTTGAGAAAGCTCTCATATAACCCAGCATATCTAATATACAGTGTCGACGATGGTCACTTTGCAACGATCAAACTAAATCCGATTTGTTTTGGGGCACGTTTTGAAGAAAGCAGCTGTTTTTCACAGCACCAACGCAAATGAACGAACATATCTATTCTGTCCCCATACCCCGGACCCGATCAGTTATTTTTCGCGAAGACCGGGAACATAGCCGAGAAGGCTTTTTGGAGATTATCTCAACAGAAATAATCCACGAAGAACATCAAACGGCCCGGGTGGCGGGCTGCTTGACGTTCGCTTTCTTCGTTCATTTCCTGCGAAGGCCGAGCAGGCTATGAGCCCTGGTGTTGCCTGGTTCTCAGAGTAAAAGATAACACAAAGAGGGTAAGCATCCTGAACAGGTGAATAAAGTAACAACTTTCAAGAGAAGCTGCGGTGAACTCCGAATGCACAATGCATGTGGGGAGTCGCGCTGACCGATTTTCCGCAGCTCAGGCGGGTGGCAGAAATTTCTGGCTGATATGGGTCGCTCGATTCGCAAAATGGCGGCGGCCAGAGTGCTCTGTTTGCAAAGGTCTGTACTACAGTCACTGATAGGATGAAAACTGCAGGGTATCTCTTTCAGATGCCCGGCTTCCAACATGCGCTTGTTGCCTTGTGTCGTGCTTTGGTGGCATGTGCATGCTCGAAGCTCAGCCTGGAGGTGGGACAACTGAAAGACCTCTCGGCCATCCTCAGCCTATCAGTGACTGTAGTATTAAAAAAACATACTAAAAATGCATGATCTTTTTTTTTTAAACTTCACACCTTCACAACTTTAAGGTAGATTTACCTTGAATAAGCTTTGCTCTGCTGGAGACACTGGTATCTCCTTTCCAATTGTGCCATCTCCATCACTTACAGAAAGCCATTGGTTAAAACTGAAGTGTGAAACAACTTCTGCAAAGCAACAAGAACTCTTTGTAAGCGACACATTATTTCTCAATGTTCAATAACTCTCATTAATTCAAACTCCAGGAAGTCACAGATTTTAGTTTGAATTATCAGAAGTTTGAATTATCAGAAATTCATCTAAATATGATACTAGACAACGTTATGATTTGTTACATGGATAGCTACACATACAAAGCAGATTTTTTCCAATTTCCTCTACATAGGCCTAATTATAAGCAAGTACGGGCATAACACACTGGTGAAAGAACTGTGACGTTAAGTTTATTCATCCGGCAAAAAAGTTGTCGATTGTGGACTGTTTAGTCAGCACATGAGATCTCAAAACAAAATTTTCAATATTAGCCAATGCAAGTAGCTCTTTACGGGACTCTTCCTTTGCAGACAAACTTTCGGAGCTGAGCGATGTGCTCAAAGGCCACTGGGGCTGTGAAAGTTGGTAGTGGGTCATCCCTTTCTTCATCGTAACCTTCACTCTCACTGCTGCACTGTGCTGGCATTACTTCCTGTACTATGTCCTCTAATGAGTCATCACGACAAACACACACATCGTCGTCAAGACTAGCATATTCCGCCAGCTCGGCGTTCACATTATGTGCTTCAAGGCCAGAAAGCATGATGCCAGTGAGCTGTTCCTCATCCTCGATGTCGTCTTGGTCATTATTGCTAGTCTTGAAGCACATAATGTGAACCCCGTTTTCCGCTAATGTGTGCCCGCTTGAGCCCCGTTGAGTGCGCTTCTTTCCGAGCACCGGTGCACTGCGGAGAAGCAACACTCGCGAACGCAAGCTCCGCGGGTATTGCTTCTCTGCGGTGCACCGGTGCTCGGAAAGAAGCGCACTCAACGGGGCCGTGAGAACAAAAAAGTATGAATTAAGCGAAAACGCCGTTCGAATTAAGCGGCTTATAAATACATTAAAAGCATAGCGGGACAACCAAAATTTTCAAATCTGTTTGAATTAACCGGAAGTACGAAATATCCGAGTTTGAATTATCGCGAGCCTACTGTAAATGTGAAAACATGGGCATCATACATAATACGCTGAAAACATTTTTTTCATGGCTGATGATACACTGTCTATCAAAGTTCTCAAGAAAAGCTACTGAAACCACATCTGTCCTCAATGCTGTCCAGCTCTGTGTTACAGAGGCATGAAGAACAAAGTTGTATAATAGAGTTTCAGTAAATTCACCTGTTTGTAGATCCATCACAGAGATATCCTGTAAGAACCACGATGGAGACAGTCCTGCATTGTTGTGCCAGACCTCCAACTTCCAGAGTTTCCCTAGCCCCTTGCCTGTACTGTACATGCAGCAAAAAGGATCACAATCTATAAATATCACGATTAAACATATTCTACTCTTTTTGTGTTATCTAAATCAGTGGTTCTGAAATGAGGGTCCGCAAACACTTTGGGGTCCGCGAAGGAATTCTAGGGGTTTGCGAAGCCCTGTCTGATCAGTCAAGCCCAGCAATAAAAGTGGTCTTTTTACAGATTGAGAAGGAACTGTTCCAATTTTCGGGTGAGTTTTGTGGTGGTTTGCAATTAGACTAGTTCACACTATAGCCTTTAGTTATGTTTGTTTATTACATCATTACCATAATTAACCTATACCTTTCCCTTCCCTTTACAATGAACAGGGTCCTCCATCATCTCCGCCGATCCAGAAGGGGTCCACGAAACATCAATGGTTGAGAACCAGTGATGTATATAGTTTCATCAGTTATATGATGTGCATGTTGTACTCATCCTAAAGTGAAATGGGCCTGGGGAAATCACATATTTTTAAATATTATTACACTATGCCAATGTGCCTTCACCTGTTCTAACATGTACTAAAACTATTTCAGCATCTGAAGTTGAAAAAAATTGTGGTGCCCAAAATTTGTAGAAATAAATTTTGGACACCATTGCATCATATGGGAGCCTGCAATCTTCTAAAAAATATATGACAGTATCATGCAAAGGCACTGTGGTTGCTGAAATGTCTTAATGCCAGAGTGGACAAATCAAAAGCTATAAATGAAAGGGAGATTATCTAAGAAGTTGAGTTTACTAATGAAGTAGAACTAACCATATCACCTTTTTCACAGACATGCATAACAGTTTGCTGCCTGTCTAGCGTTTCAGAACTCAATTATGTGTATCAAAAGTGATGCATGTAATAAACTGTCTCAATGCAAAGCATATCTCTTGTTGAGCAAAGTTTCAGGTGTAGTCCGGGTAAAAACAATTTAGCACACCTGATAAGAAAGGCATCACTAGAACCTCTCTGAAATAACTGTGATCCTCCACTGGGGTCCAAAAGCTCCTTTGGTGTGCGACATTTCATTTTCCCCGTGCAAGCGAAGAGACACCTGGAACGAAAATTGCAAGCAAACATGCATTTATTAAAAAAATATTATAATATTAACAGCTTTTAATAAAAGCAAAAGAATGATCACAAATTAAGATGCACTCCTATCTGTCAGATGAACTATTACAATGCTTCAAAATATGTGGTCATTCCTTTGTTGTAGCTACATACTAATGTTGTAAAACTGACTGAGTGACCCAAACTGTTCTAGTATAATATCTGTGCATTCCATATCTGGGGACCATAGACAAACCTCCCAAACATTGAGTGCACACTGCAAAGAGTTGTTTTCTGTACATTTAAATTAAGCTGGAGAGCTAAAAAATTGTCCTTCTCTGCTTTTATTAAATATCCTAAGTCTATTTTCTAGCACACCTTATAAAAGATCTCTTAAAATGTCAAATTTTTAGTTGTATTTGTTTTGTCATGCGCAGTGCAACATTGTCGTGTACAATTTTGATCAAAGTAAACAATACACTCACAGAATAAACAGTATAATATATTATGTATGCAGTATAATATGATTATATAACATTTAAGAGGAAAACTTGGAAATTAATTTGGTACATTGAATACAATTGTTTAGAAGTTAATAGCTTCTTTGGTGTGCAGTGAAATGCATTTGCTCAATCTAAATACACAATTCCCTAAAATTTTGTAAGAACTTAAAACCTACATTTCCTACAAAAGGCATTTTAGTATTCATTTCTTTTAACACTCATAATCACATTATAGCACACAATATAATACCATTATTTCATAAAGCTTTTATGTATAGAGTATACAGTGCAATCCATTTATAGCGATACAACATACAACGATGTACTGCCGACAAGGATCAGTTTTTAGATTAGAAATGCTCATGCAGTTTCTAGATTAGAAATGCTCAGTTTCTAGTCCAGATACAACGATAATCCGTTATAACAAATGAATTTTCCGGGTTTTCTCGTTATCGTTTTAAGGGGGACACTACATTGAATTGCACCTTTTTTCCAAAAAATGCATATTCAGAACTGCAGAGTTTTGGCATGTATGGATAACAAGGAACACTCTCACAAAGTCTTGTCAATGTGCACTGACAAACAATGTCAAAAATAATTATTCTTTATATGTTGGTGAGGTGTGCTGCACTGCGTAGCACTCGTCATCCACAAGTGAAAATAGCTGAAAGCAATGTCAGTATATCAGAAGAAGTTTGAGGAAGACATCCCCTACACTGCTGGAAAGAATTTCTGACATTTAAGACGCAAAAAGAAAATTTTAAAACGTCATCTTGAAACTTCAAGTGCATTTATCTCAGCTTCACTTTTGGCAGCAAATCCCACCTTAATAAAACTATCGTTTCAGTATGAAACTACCGAGAGACTTAATATTTGCGGATTATATGCCGAAACTTTATCGAGCCGGTTACTATGAACTTAGATTTTACAATTTCATGTTCCTTTATTATGAAAAATTGTAATTTGCAAAACTTGGCAAATGTAAAAAAACAAAAAAACTTTCATAATTTTTTTTTATTTGAAAAATGCATATTTTCTGAAATTTCTTTTCATAGTAACCGGCAACAAGTATTCCAGTATGCATTCCACCAGAAAAATATGTGGTGATCAACACCGTTTCTCAACGATAGATTCATTGAGCAGATTCCATACAAAGCTACGTTTTGGGGGTATAGTACCTCATAAAATTGGTTCACAGGGCTGAAACTTTGCATGCCCTCCTTCTATATGGCTACAAACACCACCTGCAAATTTCACGCCGATTGAGTGAGCAGTTCAAAAGTAGACATGCCCAGGTAGTGTCCCCCCTTAAGTGGAATGCACTGTAGTATGAGTGCTACCCCTAGATTTGCCTTGCACTACAATCTGCTTACCATTGCCGATGTTCCTGCACAAAAGTATGGTCCAGTGCGCACAATGACCAAGTAAAGATGGCGAGCAGTGGACACACAAGGCTCCAGGGAAACTATGTGTCTCGATTTATGAGAGGATTGCTGGTTCTTGTGGAGGAGACCAACCAAGACACCGTAAGCCAAGAAGCTGACGAGGACAAACATGATGACAGGTCCGTTGACTGGTCGAGCAAACAGACTTTGTGTGTGAACCTTTGTGACATTTGGGTGCAGGGGAATTGTGTTCATTGTTACAACTGTAGAACCCGTACATCTGCAAAGACACAAAAAAACTTCAGGTTCAGACTACTTTCTAAACTCGCTGCAGGCCACGGTTTACTTTCTTTACTCCCTCTCAAATTCTCAAGTTGTCATAGACCTCTATGCCAAGATCACAAATACTTTATCAGTAAGAAATATTTTCTGCCATTTTTGTTGCACTTTTTGAGCGCACAGTCTATCGGATATGGTAATTCTAAACTGTACTTAACATGAAGAGCACATGAATCCTTTGCATATGAGTACATCTTAACACCCTTGCACAAACCAAAATGCAGCAACACAGAAGTCCAGTCTCCACCCTGCCTGTTTCAATCTGGATGAGCATTGTTAGTGTCATCACTACTGTGTGATACACGCTAAAGACCCCAGGCTAGTAGTGGTACTACACTGGTCAAATTTCTCACCTACAGCAGAAACACCGAACACCCATTAGGGCTAACTTCCCGCTGTCTAAACAAACACACAACACCATTTTACACAAAAGTGTTGCTCATGAGAGCTGGGTTGCTTGAATAGACTTACTGGCAGTGAACATATTTTTCATTTGTGGAGCTTCTGACAAAGCAGCCCGTGGTGTTCCATTGGTGATCATCTGGTATGTACTGCATGCATCTTTGCCAAAATCCTTTTATGTCATATGGTATGTCCCTATCTCCATAGGTCAATTTCCAGCGTTTCTTTATTTGTGGCTTCTGAGCGATGATCAGGTAAAATATCCCAAGTGCTGAATCAAAGAAAAATTCACAAAGGAATTATTAGATTAAAAAATAGGAACTCTAATCTGAAGGAGCACTGCAATGTGCATTTGGCTTGTGACATTTATTTCTATATCAAATAGCAAGAGAATTATTAAGTGCAAAAAGACATATTAGGACTGCTTTATTTGGTGGACGCAACCATCCAGCAAAATCATGCATGCTTATAAATTTGGCTCGAACAAGAACAGACCTCTTGTAGAGAGCATCTGCAATCAAGATAAAACCTCATACTACATAGATATAACTACCCCTCATTATTAATTCTCAAACAAGTTACATAATGTTCCATATAACTCTGGGTAATGAACTTAGACTTACTGTAAAAAACCGAGCAAGTGCCCACCCAAAATTTGAAGATAATCACAAAAGATAGGGGATGGGCGCATGTGAGGTCATCAATTCTACATGTATATGTACTGTGCATATTTGCTCAAATGTTTAAAATTCCGATGGTGGGCGCTTAGTGTGGAATGGGCAGATGCACGGTATTCTACGGTAGTTCGCTTTGAAAATAGCACAATGCACACTTCCTTCATAATACGAACAAGCAATGCCGTCTCAACAAAATAAAGCTAAAGGTAGTACACACACGAGCGACATTTATATGATTAATATTTTCTTAGTTCATAATACGTAACGCTGAGCTCTAACACATGCAAGCTTATAGCAAAGTTAAGAGATGTAAGCCAGAAATTAGCAGTACTTCACCCGCACTGGACATACCTGTCATTGTTCTCTCAGGAACAAAAATCTCAACGTTGCCATTATCTTGCACAATGACTCTTGCACCATTCACATCCTCAATGTATCCTCCAGGGCTGTATAAAAAAGTTGAATTGATAAGAAACAAGGTGAAATCTGTAAGACTCGATTTAGACACCGCTTTATACAGATAAACAAAAAGTCAACTGATGTACTTGGTCTTGCAGAGATGCAGTGTGTCCTCCAAGACAACACACCTGAAACTTTGCTCACCTACACTATGAAAGGTTTGAGACAAATTTTCAGGCAGGCAGTCAAGAAGCAAGATGTGTGCCCGCCGAAGTTTGGACAGCAAATGTAGCTCAGAAATTCATGAATAGCTTGCGAGTAAAAAAATATTGTATCATGCATTTGTAAGAAGGAAAGGACAGCTATAATGTGGGAGTGTTATTTTGCTAGATTTCTAATTAATGCATTCATGCATAGATACCTTTTGATTTGATCTGCAGTGCCAGATGCTATATTCTTTGTTTTGTTATGTGATGCATTTAATGTAATGTACAGGCAGTGGCTAAAAGAAGTAGACAAGCAACATGACTCGCACAACTTTGTAACATTTTTACCTAGAGATGCCTCATTTCACGATCCACTGGTGAGTTGGAGTGACTGCAACACACCTGAAACTTTGCTCACCTGCGCTAACAGTCCAGGCTGAGACAAAGTTCCAGGCACATCAGAGTCACCCAGACGAAGACCGTTGAAACTGCTCCAAGCTAGTGACTCAACTCAACAAAATCATTTGCACCCACATGGTGCAGTGCAAATCTCCACCTATTATTAGACACCAGCACATACAGCCTCATATGTTTTACACATAGCAATATTTAATCCATCATGCTCATGTTATTTAGAGTAAAACTCTGCATCTTATTTCACTTATAATGGAGAGATTTTTCATGAATAGAAATGCTATAGTCAGTAAGGGGGAACTTACCTCAGATGTATTCCTAAAGGTCCAGGCAGTTGGCGAAAGCGAAATCTTGATGTATAAAGAATACCCCAACAGGGTCCTGGTGACGTTCAACAGATGCTTGTTTGCAAGGCCTGGCTGAAGCAGAAAAGATGGTTTCATTGCCTAAAAAAAATGTGAGTGTTTTAGTAGAGAGATAACACACAGTAGTACGTTATTATGCTAAGGTTATATGTTACTTGACAACATATGCAAGAAGAGTCAAACGATTCCCTAATATAATTCAATTGCGATTTAACATAACAGTCCTGCTGTTTCTTGTAGAAGCTTTGTACCGGCATATACCTTAATGATTCCCTATAAATACAGCTTAAAGAACAAATTATAAATTGGAAATCAATATATAAATGATAATGTGCATGCTTAGGCTCGCAAATATGTGCAATATTAAGTAATAATAAAAATCAAACTGATTTGCAAAAAACTTGAGAAAAGTTGACGACAAACATTTTGGTTAGCTTATTAAAGAAACCTTTTCACCAAAGTTTTCAAGAACTAAAAAAGAAAAGATCAGTGTTCTAAAACAAAACGCAGCTGGTGAATCAGTAAAAGGCCCACATGAAAAATCTCACCTTGTTGACTCGATTGTTTGCTGATGTCCGTTTGAAAAGTAATGTAATCCAATCTTTCCGAGAAGCAGAATCGACTCTGTTGAGAATGACAGTAAATACTGGTGTCTGTGGCACAGGATATGCATGTGATGATGGAGGAGCCTTGAATGGCATATAGGGAAACGAATACATGGAAGTGATGTCACAATTCCTAGATGTGTCAGTAAACCTGGAAAACGCAAAATTAAAAAAAAATTATCAGTTGTATATTTACAAATGCTGCTGATATGTGACAGGTCAGCAGAATACCAATAGGATTTTAGTTTGAGCAAACTTAAATCATATTTATAGAGACCTTTACCTCATCAACCTCTTATGGTCACAAGCAACATTTTCTGCTAACCCTTCAGTCAAAAGACACGATAAGGTCATAAGTACACCCCATCAGGCAAGCATGAAAAAATGCCCATTGAAACTATGTCCCTCAAATATAAATTTATATTTATTTCTATATTAATGAAATAAAAAAATAAAAAACAGCTCATATGTAGCGCAGGTCTTTCAAATATGCCAGAAAAAGCTATGTACCATATTTACTCGCAGAATGAACGCACTTTTTTTCGAAAAATCGAGGCAAAGTTGGGGGTGCGTTCATTACGCGAGGTAAAATTTTTGCGTCCGTATTTACTCGCATAATGAACGGACCTTTTATCCCGCAAAAATCGACGTAACTTCTTATCTCTTTGCGCGCGGCGCGGCGACTCCAAAGCTAAACTGCGACGCGCAAAAAAAAAGCCCCTCTCCATGTGTTTTTTTTTTTTGCTTCTGTGTTTTTTTTCCCGCCTTTCGCAAGTTGTTTTGTTTGCCCACGCTGCCCATGCTTTCGCGACTTCGCTGCACCAGGATAGAAAAGTGCATTCATTTCGAGGGCTTCTCGCTTGTCTTTCCAAAGTGCGAGGAGGAGGCGAGGGCAGGATCTTCATTATGTGCGCTTTGCTTGGGCGAGGGCTTCTATGCTTTTCTTTCTTATCTCCTTGCGCGCGGCGCGCAACCCTAAAACCAAACTGCGTCCTGCGAAAAAAAAAAAAGCTCCTTCTTTATGTTTTTTCTTTCTGCCGTCTTTCGCAAGCTGTTTCGCTTTGCTTAGGCGAGGGCTTCACCGCTTCTCTTTCCTATCTTCTTGCGCGCGACGCGCAACCAAACTGCGCTGTGCAAAAAAAAGCAAAAAAAAAACTTTTTTTTTTCTTGGTTTTGTGGATTTTTTTTTGCCGCCTTTCGCAAGCTGTTTTGTTTCGCTTTGCTTAGGCGAGGGCTTCTCCGCTTCTCTTTCTTAACTCCTTGCGCGCGCGCGCAACCCAAAATCCAGCTGCGCTGTGCAAAAAAAAAATCTCTGTTTTATGTTGTTTTCTTTTTGCTTCCGTTGGATCTTTTTTTATTTTTTTAACGCCTTTCACAAGGCGTTTTGTTCGCTCACGCTGCACATGCATTCGCGACCTCGCTGCACCAGGATAGAAAAGTGCGTTCATTTCGCGCGCGTGGAGGGAGGGGGTCAAAATTTTGACGTCCGAGTGAAAGTGCGTTTATTACGCGAGTGAAAAAAAAAGTCGAAATTTTGAGAGCCGACTTGGGGGGTGCGCTTCATTACGCGAGTGCGTTCATTGTGCGAGTAAATACGGTATTACTTTTTATTATTACAACAATGTAACAGCCTGCAAAGAAAGAGCTCTTACATCAAACTTGAGTGAGCACAACTCTTAATGGGCAATATCAGTAAAGCATTACTACATGCGCAAAAATGTCAGTCACCTTCTGTGGTCGTCTGAGAACGCTGGAGGCAAAGTAACAGTAGTCCATTCTGAGTGAATCTCCAAAGGTGACGTCCCTGCTGACGAACATACGGATGCTACCGACACCCACTGTGATGAAAATTTAATTGCTTTATTTGGAGCACAGTCCTCCTGCAGAGATGCCTGAAAAGAAACAATATATATAGCAGTAATCTAGCCAGTTGTTACTTTGCACAAGTGAGGAAAAGCAACAATAGCAATCCTGGGAATTTCATTTCAGAAACAGACTTGTACTTTTGTCATTAGAATCTTAACTTTTCTGTCACTCCATTTCTCTTTCATATCCTCCGTACCCCTTTACATTGGCCAGTCACAAGGTGTTATCTGCGTTTCTTTTCTATTTTTTTTTTACTTTCTCCAAACACCAAGCGGCAATGTAAACTCACCACAGACAAAAGTCAGACATTTGTTGAAGGATGCCACTACTACCTAAAAAGTTTTAACATTTGTCGTCAGCAACTGCCTCAGTGTTGAATCCATCCATCGAAGAAAAAGGGGTATATGTACCTTGAGTGTCAAACGGAGGATCAGGCTGCACATGAGCAGAAATTGCCAGTCATGTCTGCCTGCTTCTTGAGCCAGCTTCATAAGAGTTCCCATGATGTTAATAATTTCGGTGCTCGTTGGTGCAAAAACTTTATAGATGGCAGCAGTTGGTCTCGGAAATTGCACAATGGATTGTAGCAGTTTTGCAGCTCCTCCAAGGTCAGAATCATCTCCCTGCAACAGTACCGTTTTTACCCGCACTGCACCATGTTACAAGCATTACATATTGCATAAAATATTCCTGAAAAATGAAGTGGCTAGTTGTCATTTAAAAACATGAAGAGTTAGCTGAATAAAGCTAAAGTTATGCTTAAAACTGTATTCACTGAATGAAGCTATAGTAATGCTCCTTGTAGCGAATTCACAATGTTGCATTGGGATGCTGACATTAACTATTTAGTCTTATAGAGATGAAAGTGTTGGGAGTACCTAGCACCATAGTATCAAGGAAGTGTGAGGCATAGTAACTTAAGTATTAAATGGCTGCAATGAAAGAGATAAGGTCAGCAAACACGAAACTAAAATAGCCTAGATTTTTTTATACAATAGTGTAGAGATATCATTACATGATCCGAGCAATAAAACAATGACAGCGCTTACTTGAAACGGGAGTTCCAGCACCACTCCCAGTGTGAGCAGTAAACTTCTTGTTGCGAACTAAAAGAAAATCGGCAAGCTTAAGATTTATTTTCGTGGTTTAAATATTTCATTTTCATAAACGTAACAAAAATCAGGCACTTTTCTTTTCAAGAACAATCACTTAATGGGTAAATCCATTCAAAACTTGAACCAAAATATATGACTGATATCGATTTACGGAGACCATATACGAGCACTGTCAAAACATGTACATTAATAGGAAAACACGTTCCACTCTAAAACATATATTAAAAATGCTACCAGCATCCTCAAAGTGGGCATTCAGCTGGTTGGTTGTTTATTAAGAAAGCTTGCGCCTCAATGTCATGTTAGCTAGGACTCAAGGATGTTACTTGTTCATACTGCCACTTCTTTTGCAGTGTTTACATGCTGCATTTTTAGCCGTCCCAGCAGACAATTTCTAGCATTGTTATGTTATGTGTTAGTGGCCGTAGTTTAAAAGTGCTCCTCAACAATCATGCATGCAGATTATTGAATCCCTGCTCGCTCAAGCCGGAGTAGAAAGTGATATTCACTGGTGGCCATTAGCGTTTCTGTTCCTGCTCAGCGTGAGCTTACAATTAGTTCCCATAACCCTTCTGCAATGGGCATTACATACCACCAAGACTGTAGTTCTCAGCAGATAAATGGGGGGCTCGTTCTGAACCTGCTTTGAGCCTGCGTTCATTGTGGCAAGCTTGCTTTTCGGCCAGCAACTTTATGAATGTGTATCAATATTTGCTACAGATGTTCGATATCTATGATGCAAAGCAGTAAAACAGCTGCAGCATGTTACGAGGCTGATCGGAACTGCTGTTGAGACTAGGCCAGTCATACATTTGGTAGAACCTCAGTACAAACGTTACGTCACATGATGGCCATGCAGCTGATCACAAGGGTTGTTACTCTTTATATGACAAAATTCCACCTTTGAATTTTTCTGACAACCGTTCAATCTAGGGAAGTCCTATTTGTTCGTACTCACACAAATCTTCACCAAAAAAGAGAAGAAAGCAGAGGTATACGCGCTCACCGAATCGAACAGGTGCACATAATGGAGGGTCTCCAGGGTAAATTTGAAGATTCTTTTCTTGACCGTAGTTCCTGATCCATTTGGATGGTTTCCAACCGCTCTGACATTTTTCAACATGTGGAGGATGACATGAATTCGATTCAAAGCTGCTTGATGATTCTGTTCACCGATGAGTTGGGCCAACTTCGACCGTGGATGTAGTGTAATATTTCGCCTACATCCGAGAAGAAAGCATCTAAGAACAAAGTGCTGAAACTGCTCCGGGCAAATTATAGTAACTTAATGTTTAAATGCGAGAAAGAAATTGCTGTCCATACAACATTACGAATATTTGGCTTTGGAGCTATGGTTCATCCAAATGAACAGTGCCTTGATTTATGGTTTAATAAGAGGCATTAACCAGAACTTATTGTAATTTACTAGCTGACAGCTTAGTTCCACTGGACTAAGATCCTCAAGTTATTTTCTCTTGAATCTTAAACTAAAGCATTTCTGCATACATTATGGCAAAATGTTCAAACATTGATACAATTCTATTATGCAAAAATATGTTCTTTTTAAAAGAAGAAAAGTGTCTTTAAAAAAAGGCATCAATAAATGTTTATTTGTCATGCAGGTCATAGAAACTGCACATATAACAGGCACTTCCAAATCAAAGAACTGCAAGAACTCACAAGTAATTGGCGAGCGATGTATTGAGCCTGGGTGCTGCGACTTCAGTTTCAATGGAGCACACTTGGGTTCCCACTCCACTGCTGTCCCTCACGACGACTTTCAAATATACTGCAACAAAAAGCAAGGTGATTGTACGTGAATTCCAATTGAATAAATGTCAATATGCATAAATTTACAAATTTATGTGCTACTTCCCAGCCATAAAGAGAGCTGATATGCTTATTCCCTATTAATAATGACTGCTTAGTGACTTCATGAATGACTGAATTGAACATTCGACAAATGAACAATAAAGGACTGATCATAAACAAATAGGTAACATCGAAGTTACAAAAGGGTGGTGAATAAAAATTAATGTACCGATGCCTCTCTGCGAGTTCCATCCAGGAGGCAGCCAGAAGCGGATGTATGGTCGGAATCCGTTGTACACAATTTTGTTCAGTCCATCAGGTGTCAGGCTGTAGCTCAGTTCATAGAGGTACGGAGGACGAGCACCTTTCCATTCCATACAGTGCAGGCGGAACACCGTCTCCAGTGCAACACCAGAGGTGGGTGTCACAGTGCAGCGGCCATTTAGGGGGCCTACGGCGACATCAAGTCGGCTGCATGGTTTCACCCAGCAGAGCACCTGTACCTGCGAAAAAGTTGTGTCGGATAGGTGACACAATAATGCATAAACTATCCTATAGATTTCCTATCTCTGTAAAGACTGCCAGTCATGGTGAAGGTAGGGGAAGATAAGTTAATGTAGTAGTTATAAAAAGCACTCTCATATCTGGACTATTAAAACATTGAATAAATTTGACATATATATTCTGCTGTACTAGAAAACAGTTGCATTTAACATCATGCTTCACAGAGAAACAAAAACAATTCCAAAAATGATTTTTCTAGTTAGTCATTTTATTCTGTTCTATACACGGATTTGGGGTTGGCATTTTTGCCATATTTGGAGACAACCTGCAATAAGATAGAAATAGAAATTGAAAGAAATATTTCAATTTGTTAACATTATTTTTGGTAGTAGTGCATGACAGAGTTTCTTCTAAGAAGAGTTTGTTGCTCTATAGTCACCGAAATAAAATTGAACAGCCTTAGATATCTTTTCTTCTAATTTTCTAAAAGCTCTCATGAGACCAGACAGCCTTACATATCTTTTTTTGTAATTTTATAAAAGTTCTCATGAACCAGGCGTCTCCTCACCTTTTCGAAAAATACTGACTTGAGCCAAGTATGTGGATCCAACCCGAAGTACCCCAGGATGCAAAGTAAGCCAATGTGGGGGTGATCTTGTTGAGACACTAGGACCAATGTCAACCATCACTCTAGGGTACCGCATGGTTTGTAAGACCTTCGAAACGTATTTGGGAGATGCTTCGCCAGTGCTTCTGACCCGACGAGCTTGCAGTAATCCTTGAATGCAAAAAATTACAGGAGGACGCTTAAGCTTCGCCTTTAAGAGTGGAATGCGATAGCTAAATATAAAGCCCCGCTCCTTCCCAAGCCGTGCAAGCGTGTCTGCATGGCCTAGTGTGTAGCGTGTCTAGTTCGGAACCGAAGGGTCGTGGGTTCAGTCCTGCTCCACCTAAAATTCTTCTAATTTTTTCTTGAAGGCAAATTAATTGCTTGTCAACCAATCACGATTTTCCCTTCCCACCGACACCGACGCTGGCTTTTCTGCAACACAAGCTCCTTAAAGCTATCACTTTAAAAGTGATAGCTTTAAATGGCCCAAAGTAAAACCTCAAATAAAAATAATGTTAGACAAGAGCACAAGATACAAGTGATGAATCAGCAGGTCACCCCGACTATAGAAATAAGCACATACCCAAAGATGCCGGCTGTTTCCTTTGATGGACATTCAAAG
Organism: Ixodes ricinus; assembly: GCA_037355805.1. Classification (NCBI taxonomy): domain Eukaryota; kingdom Metazoa; phylum Arthropoda; class Arachnida; order Ixodida; family Ixodidae; genus Ixodes; species Ixodes ricinus. Next base: position 102,988 of record JAZHYW010021173.1, on the reverse strand, counting down.
CTCCCAATCGACTTCTTTCAGTACCATAAAAGGGTCTCGAAAAATAGATGCCTGAAAGATGGGCAAAGCAAAATTACACATTATTTCTTTTGCACCTGCTGTGCTTACCAGACACTGACATACAAGTGTGTAAGTATAGTCAAACAAAATTAAATAAGAACTCGGCACCAATTATTTTTACCAAGCCGCTTCGTGAAAATATCAGTATGTATTAGTAATAGACACTTACGCTGGTTACGAGCCCTTGCGCTTCCCAGTTCTCCTGTGGGACCTTCCTTGATGTCATCCAGATAAGATTGTCTTCCTAAACAGAACACGAAACCTTAGGTAAGAATGCATGCCAAACTTTATGTATGAATGAATGCTGCCTTCAATGAATTGCTGCAATCACATCTTCAACAAAAAATGTTTTAACATGCAGATGCATGTCCTGAGGTCGAATTGCTTTTAAGAATACATGAAGTTGCAGCATGCAGACAACCCTCAATCCTTCCTTACAAATCTGGAATGCATTTCGTGGTTACATATTTTTTTTATAAGACCAGGATTTACTGAATGAAGGTAACTGTCACACATTCTAGGGGATCCAGTGGTCGAGTGTATTATCACACTGCAACTTAGAGCACATGGGGAAAATGATCATTCTGCACAACCCAGGAATACTGAGTTTGATTCCTACCCACTTGCCTGTTTCAACCTGGATGAGCCGTGTAGTCATGTATCCCTACCGCATCAACACATTATTTTTAGATATCCCGGGCTAGCAGTCATACTGAGCTGGCTTAATTTCTCATCTACGGTGTAAACCAGTATCATTATTAAATACACTTGAGAGTGACACATCAAATCTTTAGGAGTTACATTTACTTGAGTGAATGAGGATGCTCAATCTTTTTCATGGAAGCTAGCCAATTGATGTTTAAAGGCTACAATTATTACAGCTTTGATAACAATGTGTTTTCAATAGAAACTCACTTTTTTAGGCAAATTGTAGTTCCAATAAAAGTTAAAGGGGGGGTGCAACGATTTTAAGATTAAAAGAATTTGCATCTTGTCATTTTTATGTTGTTTATCGTGTCGCAGAAGATAGAGAAAACATCTCCTTCAATAAAAAGAATGTTGCGATTCCGCTGCATAATCGCAAAGCAAAAGTCTAGCTTTTTCCCCTACCTGCAGCCGCAAGTGGCAACTGAAGGAACTACGGCGAGAAGATTACATGACCTCGCTCGGCTCTAAGCTGCAGCATAACGTCCGCTGATGTCAGCAGAGAGAGGGAGAGGAAGCGTCCTCCGAGAGAGCACACGGGAACCTACACGGCACCCCGAATTACGTCACTAGGAGGGGGACCAGGTGTGACACTGAAGACTGGGAGTGAGTTGAGGGGTGCCAGAAATGCCAATATTTATCTTTTTTTACACAAGAACTAGGACACGCAGGCGAAATCGGTTTTCTGTTCTTTACTTCAGAAGTGTCAGAGGGCAACTTCCACAAATTTTTGACCGGAGTCCGGAAACCGTTGCACGCCCCCTTTAATAAAAGCGAGACGTGATTTTAGTTCCAAAGCCAGTATAAAATCAAATCAGCAGATCAGTGTTTGAAATATGAAATGAAATAACTGACTCTTTAATATTATTGTAGTACTCAACGAGCCTATGAACCTTCTTAAAAAAGATCAGCTTCAGTGGATTGACAGCTCATGACAACTGACTGACGACTGACTGACAACTAATTGACAGCGACCTGGCAATCAATCAACTACTAGTTGACACCTGATTGACAACTCGTAGCTAATTTACATTGCACGTTTTTAAGAACTTTAACTGATGTATGCAAACTCTGCAAGCCAGTTAGCAGTAACAGGACATAGGTTTTTTCACGTTCTACTCAGACAGGTTATTGACGGACACCAAATTTTACTGCCAAAAATGTTACCCAGATGAACCTAGTTCGGTACGTTGGTCCTTTTGGTAGAAGCATTTCTCTTCCGAGAGAAACACAGCAAACACCAGAGATCGCTTTCTTGAACTAACTGTACTAGTATTTTTGTAAAGAACTTGCAAATTACTTCAAAGCACAACAGTGGATCATACCAAAGATGAAACTTGAGTTTTCTCTGATGTCAAACTCTTCACTAGACGAGAGCAGAATTGGGAAGACTTTTGAAGACTCTTTCTCAGATGCCAAGAAGCCAAATCCACCATAATAACCTGCAAGAGCGAAATGAGCTAAAGTCAGCCTATCCAAAAATAAAGTTGAATTATTTTTTCTTTTTTTTTTTCAGTTTGATTTCAGGAAAAGTCAATGCACAAAGAGCGCTGATCATCAAGGGACCCGGTAAGTACCTTTCTCAAGTCTTGTCTGTTCATCGGTAAATCCCAAAATCGCAGGAAAGGGAGGAAATACATCCCCTAGAAAGCAAAACAATAATGGTGTGAGAAATGTACAAGCATGCTTGAGTAAGTACCAAAGAATAACATTAACATCAGAAATAAAGAACTGCAGTTCTTTTTGTCAAAGAAAAAGTTTGCAGCAATCTCAAAAGCCTAATCTTCTAATGCTTAGATGGTGCTCATTGCTGGTCAATAAATTGCACAATAATAACAGCCCTTCTAGTCAACTGAATTTAAAAAGAAAACTCTTTACTAAATCAGTGCAGCTCAGACTTACCATTTTAGAAAGAAAAGATAGCGGTGCAGACCTCTGCCAGTATATTAACTTTGTATACAACTCTGCCAGCTAACAAATATGCACCATATGATGCATCTTAAACTAAACATATATATCGAAGTGCAGTCTCAAATTCTTGTGAAAATAATAAAATAAAAAAAAATCCAACCATATTTAGCTGCCCCTCTTTAATTCTAAAATATCAACTTAGATATATTATTTTCCTATATAGTGCCAAACTTGAAACAGAAAGCTTCCAACCTTTCCCAAGAATACTCCAGGTACACCCCAAGCAACAACAATAAAAAACTAACCTGCTAAATTCCCTTTTCTTTTCTCTTCTCCAATCATCAAGGAGAACCAATTAAAATGGACCTTCCTAAGGAATATAATAAGGAGCTTCACCTTTCTCCTCCTTGACATCAGGAGGGCTCTTCTCAGATGGCTCTTTGGCATTCTTGGTGTCTTTGGACAGCAGTAAGAATGTTGTGCCATCAGGCTCTACACACCTTCCATCACCTGCATTGGGTTGAATGTGTAACTTCGTAGCGGCTTTCTGTAACAACGCAAAATCAGGCAAAATCGACCTACCGAGAAGAAACTTATGATTCCCATCGAGTACATGCCAAAGCTTCCAGGCATACTCAAAGTCGCTGCCATTGTCACAGTCTATGCAAGCTGCTTGTAGCAACAGTTTCTTTTCAGCATTTACTGAGTGACCGTCACAGGATTCACATGTGATGTAGAAAGTACTGAAATTCAAGAAAGCATTCATATTAAAAAAAATTAAAAGAATACTTGTCTGGCGAATACTGTTGTCCACTTATTTACGAAATTGTGTTAATTGTGGAAATTATGGTCATAAAATAAGCAATCAACAAATTACCCTGGTTTCGAGCAGTGTCTTCCATGAACAATTTTTTATTTGATAATTTATTCAGTAAAAGAAACAGCATAATATGTTTCCGTGAAACTCATCAGAATTTGATACAACTATACCAGCATCTGCTTCTGAAAATGTTGTCTCAACAGCTATGCACCATATTTTAATGGAAGCCTTGGAATGATCCCAAATCGTATAAATTTACTTCTCTGTCAGTGTTTTTCAAACTGATATGTGCAGAAAAAAAAAACTACTAACTACTGCTGCCCATGTATTTAAAGAGAAAGAATAAATTAATATATGTTTCAAAAACTATGAGCAAGAAAGTAGAAAGTCACCAAAGGTTTAGTTGAAGAAAAACTGTGGAATGTTTCATCACGTCCCATCACAAAATAAAAATGGCCAAAAAGAAGGTTAGAGTAGAGTCTATAGTTCATGAATTTTAGAGATGAAAGGCTAGTGTAAAAATAGTGCTTCCAAAACCTCCAATAGTAGAAACTTTTGCACAACTCACCGGGCATGAGAGAATCCATGAGACATGTCGAGAACCACTTCAGCAGATGTTGACGATGAATGATGACTCATAGTTGAGCGAAATAAATATGTTCCAAGATGCCCATGGAGATTTGAAGTGGGAAATGTTAACCTGCTCTTATTAGTTGCCAGCAAGAAGGGACTTGTGCCCTCAAAGCAGGGTGAATTAGAGCCAAGTCTGCTGCATTCCCAGCTTAGCCTAGAAAAAAAAAATATATACTAAATATTGTCAGGAAGATTGAAGTGGTATTAGTACTGCACATTTCAGAAAAAGTATATGTATAATGCTTAATGAGAATTGATAAAATATAAGAATTAATTTGTATTCAAAATGGTGCACTACATTCAGAACAAAGTATTACAATCCTATTACATAGCACTGCACTGTAAGAAACCCTTACTAAATATATGCAAACTCACTGAGACCAATCGATGTCTGCACTGAAATTGGCTTCAAGGGATGCATTCATTGATGTTGCAATCATTCGCCAGATACCTCCTTGAATAAGGACTTCAGCAGGAGGTTTGATAATGTGGAATGTGATGTTTTCTGTTTTGTAAACGACGCTGTTCAGCATCTCAGCCTGCAACGAAAGTTGCCAAATTCAATAAGAAAAAAGGAATCAACCTCGAAATAATGTAATATAAATGTATTAATATTGTCCACCTTAGGGTTGAAATCGATTCTTCACTCAAGTTTAACATTTTGGATGGGACATCTCCAGAAATATTAGCTCAACCTTGATACATCTTAAAAAATCTGAAAAGCTCGGCTTTTCACTTAGACAATTTCTGATTCATATTTTCATTCTAAGTATACCTGTACTATATTAAATTTAAAAATATCAAACAATAAACACAGTACAAAAATAATTTTCTATTCTATTCTGCACATGATGAAGGCAGAGGGAAAAGAAAGCCATACGTATTTGGGCAGTTTTATTGTCCCTATTCAATTCATACCCTAGTTTTCCTTGACTATCCTAAAAAGCGTGGTCAAGATGGTCACTCATTAAAAATAATTACACTTGATAAGGACTGAAGATTTGCACATTTCACAAATGCCAACAACGTTTTTTGGGTTTTTTTTTCCCATGGGAATGAGCTGCTAATGCATAAGAATAATAGTTAAATGTACCCACGATCGCAAATTTTCTGTCTCGCTAAAATTAAAAGAAAAAAAGGTGACCACAAGAAATTTGTGAATTACAAAGGCCAGCAACACACCACCGTTTAATTAAAAAAAAACTCTAAAACTCTAGGAGAAAAAAAAAGAAAGCTGTTTACAACTCCCTGTAACGCCGAACTAGAGCGGCAGCTCTTGAGGAGGAGGAGGGAAGGGTACTGAGGGAGGGTAAACTCCTCCTCCCTCCTCCTCAACTCCTCATCCTACCAAATACTCCTCCTCCCTCCTTCCTCCCTCCCCTCCTCCTTTATCCACCCCCCTCCTCCACCTCCCTCCCCTCTTCCTCCCTCCACCTCCTCCTCCCTTCCTTCTCCCTCCCCTCCACCCCTCCTCCTCCTCCCCTCCTCCCTCCTCCTTTCCGCGCGGTGCATTATGGGATATTTCCCAAGATGCACCGCGCGGTTCCGCCGACGGCGACGCCGCTCATAGCCGGAAACGGGCGCCTAAGAGCTGCGCTCTAGAAAAGCCTGTAAGCATACTTTCCCACACAGCACCCGAAGACCTACGGAAACACGGTGCCTAAAAACGGACACCGAGCAACCAAAAATAACCGCCACCATTCCCGAGCGACACGAATCAATTTTATGCGCACTCTTTGGTTTGCTTATGAACACACCTACATGCGGGTCAGAGCAGGTCTTGAGAAAAGAAACAAGGCGGCATACCGACGAAATGAACTGAGCAAAACGCCACGTTCTTACTCCTTCTCCACACCCAAACATGCTCCGTGTATGCGTGTTGATTGTCGCAACTCATAAACGAAAGTATCAAGGAACTCTTTTGCTTTACTTCTCTGACACCGAAAAGGGTTTCGCCGATAGAGAACCACATACAAAAAAGACTTCAGTCCCCCTACAGGATATGAACTCACCACCTTCAAATCGTGAGACAAGTCTTAGCTTTACTAAGTGTACTTTTTTTTCTCTTTCTCTCTTTATTGTGAGTTTATCCCAAATCGATGTCTGCTAGCACGCAAAAGCGAACCCATTGGCGCGGTCGCGCGCTTCGCGGCCATTCCTGTCATGCTGCGCCATCTCACGGCATGCGTCAGAAATGGGAGCGAGTCTTCGGTGGGCGGTGCCGTTCAGACGCCCTTCTCTTCTTTCCTGGAAGGCCTTTCACACGTTTTGTGCTTACCAGTCTGTCAGCATGATCAAGCTCCTATATTTTTTTTTCTGAGCGTGATCGGTTTAGCAGTTGATAGCGAACGTACGAAAACGACCAGCGCTGTGACGATGCGCTTTTGCCACTGTTTAATACTCCATCGGATACTAGCGTCGGATACAGTCGGTCTTACTGTGAAACGGAGTATAAATTTCCTAGAGTAAGGCATGGAATAAAATCTTCCCAAATCCCCGGTTAAAACGAGGAAAAAAATTAAATATGGCTTAAAGCTCTCAGATTAGTTTATTTCGCTTCTCTCATCAATCCTTCGGTGTACCTGCTGCTGACTGCTCTTTAATTAAGGGGATCATTATTTCCTCTTCCCGCAAAAACGCAACAAAAAGAAGCGGAACTTAAAAGGGAAGTAAGCGGTTTTTTAGGAGCTTATCTAGCAAGTTGTAATTATTCTAATTGCCTCGCGGTAACATGAGCGCGGAGAGGTAAATGCGCGCTGCCCCTTGGACGTTCCCCGCTTCCTCTCCAAGCAAGAAAAAAAAAACTAAACTAAAACTAACCCGCGTTAACTACCGCAAGCGTTAACTATACACCCAGTGTTGTACACGTTCCATTGAAACAGGAACGAATATTCGAGCGCTCCTCGTAGTTCCTCAATCTTGGAACGAGTTCCCGTAACAAGTACCAGTGGCTCGAAAGGACCGCGCTTCCGTTACACTTGTACGATGGGAACGCGTCGTTACTTTAACGCTACATTTCTCTATTGTGCTGGATAATTACTAGATCAAATATAGCAAGAAACTAAAAATGTCCAGATCGAACGACCTGTCCTGTCGCCACAATCACACTTGTCTCAGTTCGTTTTTTTTTTCCCCAATTTTTTTTTTTTTTTGTGGCGTGAAGTTGGAGGTTGCAATAATCCATTATAAAAATAAGAAAAAAAAGCGCTAAACGCTTACTAAACTTGCTAATTATATAAACAAACAAAGAACGCCGTTTTTCCCACCGTTTCATGAAAACGTAATGTTCAGCAAAATGTAAGGTCCGCGTTCACACTCTTGCAACCGAGTACGACCGAGAGAGACCAGCCCGGTTTTTAAGCCTCTTGCGACGTCTTAGGACCGGATGCACTGCAGCGGAGCTGGTGCTAAGACATCGCAAGAGGCTTGAAAACCGGTCTGGTCTCTCTCGGTCTTACTCGGTCGCAAGAGTGTGAACGGGCCTTAACGCTGGCGTTCCTCCGTACCTCCTAAAAAGAACGCGTTCTAAGAACGCGTTCTAAGAACGTCGTTCTAAGAACGTCGTTCCTGGAACGCCGTTCCGTAAACGCTGACTCTAGCAACGTGATCAGGCTGTGCGGCACGTGGAAAAACACGTCGTCCCTTTTTTTTTGTTTTGCGTATTTTCATTACGTTTAGCATAAGTGTATAAATTAAGAATGTGATAAAAACTGCTAATTATACTATGTCCGTTCGCCAAACCTAAACAAACAAACCGGATTAATAAATAAAAAAACTGACATTAATTTATCCGGTGATTCGCATGAGTCGAACGTACAATAATGTCACAAAAAAAAACAGTTTTGCATGTTAAGAATTAAAAATATCTCAACTCACGTAAAAGTTGTGAATAAAAAAACAAAACGTTTCGTATGAACAGACATCAATTCAACCTTTTTAATGTAAAAGCTAAAAAAAAAAATAAAGCTAGCATAAAAAAATCTTACTAAAAAAAAAAGAAAAACGTTGGTGTGGGTTGGAGCAACAAAAACAGGAGAAGAGACAGGAAAAGTGCCTCCCACTTTGTTTTCATTTCCTGATATGATTAAAACCCCATACCGTCTATAGTCCGTTGCCACCTAAGAACGAGGGCGAGGTAAGACGGGCCAGGAGGAGGAAGCAGACGGAACGCTAAAGAGAGAAGGAGGTTTCCCCTCTCTTCTCCAGTGTTCCGTCTGCTTCCTCCTCCCCGGCCCGTCTTACCCTCGCCCTTCGTTCTTAGGTTGCACATTTTTGTTTTCAGTCTGTCAAGAAAAGGGCACAACTCCGTGTCTGTGTGCCTTAGGCAATACCGAATAAATATTTCCGTTCGTGTTCACTCCTTCAGTGTTTTCTAATTGCTAGCAACGGGCTCACCTTCAGCATCGTCGACAAGAACGTTTTTGTTTGTATCTGTAATATTTTACCGAGGCAAGTTGCTTTAATATTTTCACAAATAATAGTGCACTCCCGTAGCCGCACATATGTACGTGGTAAATTACAATGTCCAAGCGCATAACATTTTTTACAGTTTATTTAAAATGGGTCGACCTATTAGACTTGTCTTAGACTTAGGCTTTGGACTCAAAAAGGGCCGTCCAGAGCAAAAATTTAACGATGGACGAATTGTCGACACAAACAGCGCGGTCGTTTTCTCCAGTTACAAGACGTGCGTTTTAATGCCGTAAAGGCATCGTTCGACATTAGGCTTGAGCATCTAAAGTTGTCGGTTACGTTATGAAAACCGCACTAAAGCCTCTTCCAGTTCATCTTTAGTTTTGGAGTCAGGACACCGGGAAACCATGGAGCAAAAAACACATACTGAAACATCATCTGTTGGCGCGGTAACAGAACTTTAGAGCTAAATTCGGGTTTCCGTAAACTGTACTAAATATGTGCGTTTTTACCGGGAAACCATGTAGAATTAATCCGCGTTTTACGTACAAAATGCTCCTCAATAATAAAAATAAAACAAAAATAAAAACATTCGAAAAGATGCGAGCAAGACAGAAAAAAAAACCACACTCTTTTTTAAGAAAAACAAAAACAAAATGTACAGTAGTTTCTCGGACACTGAGTTAGGTTTAAAGGATGAAATTATTTCATTAAAGACGTCGGAGCCCTTAAAGAGATGCCGAGCCTGGACGCAAGTGTTCCTTTCGGTGCGGACGACGCAGCTGGAGCCAGAGGCATGTTAACACGTGAGTTGGACCGAGAGACGAAATCAACTTGGCAGCTGGCCAACTCCGCGGCAGCTTCAATTCGCAAAACGCTTCTTCGATAAAAAATTTTTTATTATTATTATTTTTTTTACGTTGCACGTTTACGCGATTTTAGTAAAAAGAAACTTCTACGCGTTAAAAAAGAACGTAGACGAATGTAGCCAAGTGTCACAGGAAAGCAGGACCGGCCTCATACGTGAATTACGCGGTAGAACAGCAGCGTCAGAGATATAATTACAGCGGAGAACTCGAAGAGGCAAGCATAAAAACGAGAGCCGAGACATCTTGGAAGCGGTTGCGACTCCAGGAAAGCGGCAACGATTCGACGGTGGCAAGAACATAAAAGAACACAGTTGAAAACTGTAATAACAAATGAACTAAAACGCACGAATAATAATTAAAAAAAAACTGAAAGACGCGCGCTCACTTAGGCGATAACGGTTGCTGCCTGAGCACATCGTACAGCATACCACTCCAGAGGGCGGAAGAGCCAGAGAGAGAAAGAAATGAGAGTTGGAGACGAATATGCAAGGACCCGAAGATGAAGCAGACCCGCAAGAAAAAACAGTGCACGTACCCAAGGGGCAAAGAAATAACAGTAGCGAAATAAGAAAGATGCATAGAGATGGAGACGACCGTTGAGTTCCGAGAAAGCATATTCCAAGAACGACCGACGAAAGAAAACAAAAATATAAGAGGCGCGAGAAGCTGGCAGCGCTGAAGGAACCGGCGTCTTGATTAATGATAAAGAGATGCACCATTTCCTCCCCTCCCCCGAATACCGAAGGAAGCAGCTGAATTAATAACAAACACAATTAATCAAAGCACTAGTAAAAACGAGGAACGAGGATTCAGTAGTATAGTACTCCACTGAGATCCGAGTGTTGATCTTCTATTTCCTGTTTGTTTGTTTTCTTTCTAGGGAGGCCGGGGGAGGGGAGGGTTGTTACTTGCCCTGGAGGCACGGAATGTTTATAGTATAGATAGCATATACGCGGGGACATCATCGTTTGGCTGGCATTTCGGCATCCGATAGCCATGTGCTTCGATACATTGTCTCCCGTCCCCCTCCTATCCAGTGTATTGCTCATAAGAGATGGGCGCTTTCCTAGAGACGGACTCGGAGCTTCTAGCTGTGATTATCATTTATAAAGGTATGACAGTGGGAGGCGGGAACACGACGGAATAGACAGCCATAAGGTTGACGCGCATATAATTTCGACACAAGGTGAACAAAACTGAAAAAGGATGAAATGGACAAATAACTTGCCTTCATGCTATCAATTTCAGCTCCCAATATATTGTATGGTGGCATGTCAAGATACACTGTCAATGCTTTATTTAATCATTTTTATTTATGCTAAGATTCGTTTGAAAACTCGTTGTGGTGACCATTCCAATAATCTGGGGACTGCCATTTTTGTCTACTGGGCTACGGTACGCGTTCAGACATTGCGCAATACCTCTCTTTGCGAAATATGAGACACCGCGTTTGCGTCCGTATTCCCATGACTCAGCATTTTTCTCCAGGATGGTAGGCGCTGAAAGGTGTATAGTCCGAACGGGATTATAATTTATAATCCCGTTCAGACAATATGTCGTGAAATACCACGTTTTCGTAAAACACCCTTAGACAAGCCTATAAGAGAAAAAAAATTAAAGCCGTTTACAACTCCCTGTAACGCCGAATTAGAGCGCAGCTCTTGAGGAGGAGGGAAGGCACGGGGGGGGTGTCAGGTGGCCTGGGGGTCACGTGACCTCGAGGAGTGAGGGCGAAGAAAATTTTCCGCTAAATTTAGCGGGAAAAATTTTCCGCTGGATTTAGCAGGGAAAATTTTCCGCTATATTTAGCGGGGAAAATTTTCCGCTAAATTTAGCGGAGAACTTTTACCGCTAAATTTAGCAGGAAAAAATGTTCTGCTAATTTGAAAAGTTTCCGCTAGATATAGTGGGAAAATTTTCCGCTAAATTTAGCGGAAAGATATTAGTGCTAAATTGAAAAGTTTCCGCTAGATTTAGCGGGGAAAATTTTCCGCTAGATTTAGTGGGAAAATATTTCCGCTAAATTTAGCGGAAAATTTTTCCGCTAAATTTAGCGGGGAAATTTACCCATCATGCACCGCGCGGTTACGCCAACGGCGACGGCGACGCCGCTCAAGCCGGAAACGGGCGCCTAAGAGCTGCGCTCTAAAAAAGACTTACGGTATCTTTAATGTATATGTAGCCGAGAGATGACGATAGTGTCATTGAGCTCACCTTGAGGAAGCGACGTACTCTCCGGGGAGGAGTGATCTCGCGGGGAGGTGCAGATCCTTTCCCAGTCTGTTCACAGGGACGGGAACGACGATCATCCCGGTCAAAGACCGTTTCCAAATCGTCCAAGAGTACTTCACTTTGTTCGAAGCCGAACACGACGTGCTCACGTCCGTCTCGATGTGGATGTCCTGATCATAACGTGCCTGAAAAAATAAAAATGAACAAACACAACAATAATTAAGCACGTTTTAATCACATTTGGTAAACTCAGAGACGCACTGAATGTGTTGCGAAGGAGCTGTGCACGTGTTGGGTGTGTACCGTGACTGTGACCTCATGCGTGCGTAACGTGATGCTGTGACGTCACGTCACGACGTGACGTCAAGGTCATACGAGCAATATAGCCCCAATGGGGGTGTATAGCCTATATGACCTTGACCGGCGTGTCGGTATAAGCCTTGCATCGCAAACAGTCTCAGCGTAGACGCTGATTCTGGCAAGCCGGCCTAAATGCAATCCCGGCCTAACTCAACTAAATTCAAGTTTAATAATAATAATAACTTTATTCACCATATCACATATGGTGGGAGCTGGAGAAAAAAGCTGACAAAGCAGCTTGACGGTCTCCAGCCCCTCAACAGGTACACAGCAGGGGCCAAGTTTCACAGAAGCAAGAAAAAGAAAAAAAAAGTAACAGCAAGATAATTGGAAACAACCACAAAAACGCTATTGTGGCAAAAACAAAAAGATGACTAACAGGCCATCAACTGCACATAAAATCAACAATGAGAAGAAAAAAAAAACAAACGTGGAAGCAAAGAGATAGAGTGAACAAGTTTTGCGGCGTGTAAAAAATAGAGCGAGAATCTCAAAGGCAAGACGTCCCTTAGTGAGACTTTGTTACACAGCACGTGATGGAGGAGTACTAATTCGCTTTTGTAGTAAGTGTATTGCAAAGTTTTTTTTTTTTAGCTATAATAAAAGAGCGATAAAATTTTAGTAGAAAGATCACGATACCTTTTCGACACTGTACATGCTGATCACCGGCTGGTCACACGGTTTTTCCAGGACAAACACGTTCGTTTCGATCTCCGCCCGGCTGTAAGCGTTCTGAAGAGTCACCTGCACCCTGTACTTGCCAGTTCTTGAGAAAAAAAACAAGATACAAGAAAAAAAAGAAATTCGGGCGATTAGATTGTTTACTATGTTTACGAATGCCACCCAATCTCGAATGGAACCAGGCATGCACGACAAAACGCCCGACGAATTGGAAGGTAGCCGAATCCGACCGAACTCTGTGTGATCGGATACGGTACACCCAAAGAGCATTACAGCGGACATATATACAAGAATCTACACCTTGCTATTCATCTTTTATTACGTCTAATAAGCACCAACAGGCTAAGGTAAGGCAGCCTTAAAAGAATACTACAACGAAAGTTTGGCGCTTATTCGGAAAGAGCAGTATTACATCGAACACATCAATATTTTTTGTTGACAAACACACGAAAAGAAATTTTAAAACAAATTAAACGATTAGTAAAAAGCACCTGGTGGATCTCGCTAAAGCCTCGTTTGTAATGTCCGTCTAGAAACCTTGACAGGTAGTGACGATTACTGTTGTCGAGCCTAGAACCAACGTTATTAGATTAGCTCAGTTACGGAACTGCTCATAGACGCTGCATGCACGAGCAGTACCCCCTCTCACTCACCACGACTCGCCTCCCGTCGTTCGACGCGCCGGACGGCCGCTATGGTAACTGCAGTGTATTCTACGGAATACGTACGTTTCGAAGCACAGCGTCTAGATGGCGTTCCAGCTCTGCTCTATAGAACACACAGTTCGTGAAACGAAAATCTAGATGGCGCTTCGAACGACGGGAGGCTAGAGTGCCTCAATGTTGTTGGCCGCCGCGCAGCGGCCAACAGCATGGAGAGCACTCTACGGGAGGCGGGACTGAAGTGAGTGAGATCCCCTCTCTCGGAAGTTCCACAACTGAGGTAATCTAGCAACGTTGCCTAGAACTAAACATAGCTTTGAACCTGACGTCATCCGGGCAGTTCTAAGGCCAGCACAAGAGAAGAGGCGAGGAAGGAAGTCCTCACTCAATGTGAATCTCTTTTTGTGTCCCAGACGTCGCTATTCCCCTCTACAAGATTATAGAAGATTAACCCGTCACCTCAAAATTCACACAAAGCAGCTTTGCGATTAGTTGCGGTGGCCCGAGCGCTGGCATGCTTCGACCGCTTCGGTGGCTTAAAGCGCGAAACACATGCACGACGAAACCGTCCGATCCGACGTCCGACCACGCAATACGACGGTCGGAGGCGAGGGTTTTCAACGCTCTCCGGTGCTACGAAAACCCTCTCCCCCCAAGGTCATTCCGGCAGTCCGCACGTCGGATCGGACGGTTTCGTCGTACATGTGTTTCGCGCTTAAACGGCTACTGCATCCTGACGATGTCAGCCTCGCCGAAAATTTGCTCATCCCGAGACAAACTACGTTACGATTGCGCAGGATGTTTTTGAATCGGCAAAACGCGCTTTTGCAATTTAAATGGGCGACAAGTCTGGTTCCGCAAACTGAATAACGCGGAGATTCGTCGCCAGCGCACGTTCTGCAGCTGGTTGAGTTCCTGGAGAACCGGCTGCAGAACCACACTGCTCACACATCATGCAAAAAAAAAACAGTACGGTTGCAAACACTGAGTCATCTGCAATATCCGTGGTTTAGAATGCCGCGTGCCCGGTTTCTTCTTGAACTTATTGCGCTGCGCGGCATTCGAAGCTACGGACACGTCCGCAGTGACTCGTGTTCCAATCTAATACATGCAGACTGTCTTCTGTTTGGGTGCGCAAGCAGTTTGATCCCGGCTTTATGGCTATCTTCGGTGTCTCTGCATTCATGTATTGTAATCAGTTCTAAAACGAACATACATTCCATTCGGTCGCCTCTGGAGTACGACTGCTTCTTTTGGAAAACTGGCACACTCAAAGAAACTTGTTGCGCTGCCGTCAGCCTCGTATTATAAGACACTGGCTTTTTCTGCTTTTTTGTTGTAAAGTTGGCACACCTTTTCTGCGCCGCTTGCTGGAAGCGCTAACCGCGGCTTCGAAGTTGGCCTGCAGTACCTGAATGAGAGGGATATTAAAATCACGTGACTAACTCGGTAGGGATGCGGTTCATGGTGTGCCCCGATGAATGAGCGCCGCTCGCTAAGGCTAATATGTCGTTGTAGCTGCAATATCGGGCCAGTTAGTCCGCAACAAATTGTGCAGGAGGCTTCGCTTTGCCTTACCTCGCCCAAATGCAACATGAGCAATGTCCTCGCAGCATTTTTCAAGTAGACTTTCGATTCTAGCCATTTCTAAGCCTAAATGAACGCGATAATTGTCGGCATGGCAACGTCTTTGGAAAGTGGATTGCCTTGACTCAATCGGCCGGATATTGATAGCACACTAAAGCAGACAACGTCCCAATAGACCTTTTCTGAATTTCCCAAGCACCGAGGTGCGTGCTACTAGCTGAGTCTCACCCTGGCATGGACTAACCGCGAAGACTGTGCTAGCGCGAGCGGCCAGCTCCTTGACTGACTTGACTATACTTCGTTTCATCTTGGGTCCAGACGCAGCCGATGCTACAAGTACGAGCACGCGCCCTGAACAGTGCCTGTACTGCACGAGCGCGCGTGCTTGGCAGGGACGCTGGAAGCCCGGAGCCCGCGCTTGTAGCATCGGCTGCGTCTGGACCCAAGCTGAAACGAGTATAGAGCACTTGCTGCACGAGCGCTCGTGCAGCCGCCGAGGCTTCATTCAAAGCGACTAGCTCGCGCTTTGTGGTAACGCGGCCAACAATAGTCCATACTAAGGTGAGACGAAGTATAAAGCCCCTTGATAAAGGCGTTTTTTTACAAGTACCGCCAACCATTGTTGTGGAAACGCGCGAGACACGTGCCACGAGCGGGTGCTCCGCCGCCATTCGCTTCCGGGTTGCTCATTTAGTGTGCTGCGCCACCATTTGCTTCAAGGTCCGCTCGAGACGCGGGCCACGTGTGCTCGCGCATTTGACGCTACATTGCAAGACAAACGGAAACATATCGAGGGGCTTTACGTGCTGACGAGTGTAGTTACACGACGCTGCACGTGCTGGCGTCTGCAGTAGTCAATTGTTCTAGGAGATAAAAGTCTAAAACGAATCTTACCTCCTGCACGCGCGTTCGTCAAAAGCCTTATATATGAGTATTTACTTCAAATCTTTTATAAAAGGAAGGTACAGCGCGCGCGGACCGTAGAATTACACTTCCAGCGTTCTTCTCGGTGCTTGGGTAATAGACCATTTGCTGTATTACCCAAGCATCAAGTGAAGAATGCTAGGGATTGGCGTTCCAGCGCCGCGCACGCGCAGCCTTTCCCGTATCAAAGATTCGAAGTAAATAACCGAAATAAAGCGCTGACGAACGCGCGTGCAAGATGCCATTTGTTTTAGGTATTTGCTCTTGAGAAAAGTTACTACTGCTGAGGCCAGCACGCGCGGCGCGTGGAACACCAACTCCCTGCATTCTCCTTGATGCTGGGTAATACTGCAATAGGTCCCAATTTAGTAAAGGTCTGCTATCAATACCCGGCCGATTGTGTCAAGGCAATCCGATTTCCAAAGACGTTGCTATGCCGACAATTATCGCGTTCATTTAGGCTTAGGAATGGCCAGAATCGAAACACTATCTAAAAAATGAGGCGAGGTCATTGCTCATGCTTTGCGATTTAAGTGAGCTAAGGCAAAGCGAAAGCCTCCTGCACCATTCGTTGCTGACTAACGCGCCTGATATTGCAGCTACAACGACATATTAGTTCCGAAGCGAGCGGCGTTCACTCACCGGGGCACCGCCATGTTTCCCGCATCCCTACCGAGCCAGTCACGTGATTTCAAAATCCTCTCCTAGGTACTGCGGCTAACTTTAGCCGCGGTTAGCGCTTCGAGCAAACGGGCCCTGGTCGTCGGGCCGGCCCTTCATAGTTTTGGGACGAAGCACAGATGGGGTAGCAGAAGGCATTGTTCTTGCTCACCCGGGCGCTCTCATCGAGAATCTAGCACGTAATTACTGCGTTGTACTGCTGTTCGTTTGTCACAATGGAAATATGTTATATCTGATATGATTTTTTTATTGATGAATGTGGCACTTATCTCCGCGTGGTGACATAGATGTCTACTCTGAAACATTCGCGAAGGTAGGGAAGTCCAATATGGCCAAGCTCCTGTACACCTTAGGTTCCTCGTGTGATCCATATGATCACCCCATTTCTACCCATTCCTTCGAGAACAAAAGGTAGGTGTAGGGAATGTTAAAAATACAATGCACCCTAATAGCTCCTTTCGTTTCTCGGTAGCGCTCCACTTATTCCCTTCGGAGGAGCGCTTCGATCCCCACTGAACTCGTTCTGGTCGAAAGCGAGTTTTGTACGCAGCGTCCAGGCGAAAGCGGTACATGCCCATCCTCCGTCGTGCCGCCGAACAAGCCGCGCGTGGTCCCCATCGCGTCGCTTCATAAATCATCTCAACAGCACGGCTCAAAACAACGGCACCTCTTCGCTAAAAAAATAAAAATAAATAAATAAAGTAAAGGAGCAACAGCCGAGGGACGGCGACGGTTCACTGCCGCCGGTGTGACACAAAGCTCTTTCCCGAGAAGCGAGGGGGAAGGACCTTACGGATCTGTTTTGCACGGGCTCAGCGCGCTTCCAGGCTGAGTGACGACCGGTCCCGCGGGGTCTGCTGCTCCCGAGTCGCCGTAGCGGTGTGCGCGCGCACCGGACTCGCGCTTTTACCACTCGCTCCGTCCGAGTCCGCGGGGTACCTAAGTGGGCAGCCTAATTGCGCATTTCAGCGAAGGCGAAACGCCGGGGGTGGGTAGCCGGATACCATTAACCCCCGCCGGAGTTTGGCCCGTCCGTCCGCCCGTGGACGGAGAGAGAGCGGCGGACGTCGGACGCGCGGAGCGGAGCCCGCACGGCGGCGTTCCGGGAACCGCGCCGCTGCTCCACTTGGGAGGCTGCCTCCGTTCGACTCGAAGCTGACAGTGCGGTGGAAGATAATTGTTCGTTGGACCAGTCGCGCATCCATCATTCGCCACGTGATCACGCTCCCGCCTTATATACCTAAGCGGAGAGAGCGGAATCAGGTGATGAAAGAGAGGCGACTGGTTGGTCCGGCGAGTGCATAGCTCCCACTGCACTGTCAGCTTAGGGATGAAACGGAGTGAAGTAGCGGCGCTGACCTTCGCCGGTAACTGTCCGTGACTTTGGGGCCGCCTCAAGGCCTTCCTGCGGACGGCTGCCGCAGCGCTTTTCAATACGGGCGATAATGAAAGCGACGGCGCGAGTGCGTGCGCCGCGGGTAATTGGCGCAGCACGCCGCGCCGCTTGTGTAGCGCAGCCACCGCCGATGAAGTCGCTTTCAGTCACTACCGTCGACCTGACACCTCTTGAAGCCTCCAACGCGGGCAAGATAATCAGAATCCGTCATTTGTCGGCAAACAATGGACAGTGCATAGCCAGCCACTAAATTCAGCGGCCGATTCGTGTTCGTAGGATCGTGCGGTCTGATGTTTCTTTTTCGCCCCGAGCGCCGAACAATGCGAGACGCCATCAATCTCGTTCTTCGACTGTGATCGAGGCGTTGACGTCCGCTGCTGACGCGAGGTGGCCGCCACCTTTAGCAGGAGTCTGGGACACTTTTGTTTGTGACAGGATTCAAGCACCCGGCAGTTTTTCCTAGGTATTTTTCGTGGGATATATTCAATCTTGGAGAGTTTCGACTCCTGTGTTTATCACTGTTATGTGGATTATTGCGAATGGCTTCCAGGGTCGGACCGGACTAAAGGAGATAGGTTATCGTTGGGGTTCTGTCAACACTGCTTGCTAATAAGTTGGTCGGGAGGGATTTGCGTGTTTTTTTATGCTTCTAGTAAAGTGCCATTTTGCGATGATGTCCTCAGTTTGGGCATAGCCGTAGCGAGCTTTTTAAGGAGCACTTGTGCCCTCTTGGAATGTGCCTGGAAATGGGTTGTTGCAGCCTATAGGTATGGTGTGTCGAGCTCTTGTTCCTTGGTTATTACCGCTCGTTGCTCTTTCGGAGATGGTTTCTATTGAGGGCATCCACTGTACTTGGATTTTTGATCTTTGGTCTCTACGGATTCCTTGCTGGGTTCCTCAATAAGGTAGGTAGTGGAGTTCCGCCGTGCGGTGCCTCGCAGTGCTTTGAGAGCCTCTAGGCTGTCCGTGAACATGGCAGCGTCTGTCACCTTGGAAGACGTGGGTTCAGGCGGCGTACCAACTTGCTTTGAGTGGGGGGGCAAACCAGTCCCCCCCCCCCCAACCCGGGTCGCATATTTTTACTAGTGATGGGCTGAACTTTTCCAAATCGAAAATTCGGCTGCAGAATCTTGGGCTCGGCGGAGCCGAACTTTCGCCGAACTTTTCTAAAGATTCGGCAAAGATTTGGCAAAAAATGCACTGTTACCAGACTTAACGTTGATATTTAGTTTTTTCTCACAAAACAAAAAGGTTTATGTTATTTTTCTTAACTTAAATACAAATATCTAGTGCCTATGGACACAGTTATTACTAAATAAGGTGATATTCTACAAGATAATTATATCGGTGTCGCTTTTGTGTGTTTACTTGCAATTTTATTGTCTGCTTCCAGAAAGCGGCGTGACAACAAGGTTGGGTAGTAGCCGGCGCAGTCACGCATCACGCGAGAGTTTTGATTTTGAGGCTTCATCAGCGTACGCCTGCAAGTGTGTAATTGTTAAAATAAAGCCAATAACTGCGTTTTTACTTTCTCTGAGAGTCACCGTTTCGTGCGCGAAAACAAATGCAGCGGTTGCTGAGCCTTCACCACAAGAGATAACAATAATGTAAATATGCATGTTTTTCGATTTGAGTCACCTGCATAAAAGTGTGCGTTCCATATTCGCGACGTGCCGTTTTTAACCTTTAAAATTCCGTTTCCTGGCGTTAGGACACATGGGCGTTTAGGAAGATGGGAAGAGTTAGGAATGTCGGATGTGCAACGTCGAGCATGATAGTTCTGTTTTTAGTTTTATGCAGATACATAAAAATCGCGAAATAACGCGAACTAAAAAGCAATATTATTCTGTTTTTGCACAAACTACCTGTGAGCCGAAAATAGGATTGTTATGGATAAGAATAATAATATTAATAATAATTTTATTTGCACATACTGGAAAGTGGCCCATGCGGTGGTGTGCTGTCCTAGGCAGATAGGTGAAAACCCTTACGCAAAGCGCCTGCCAGCCCGCCACGTGCACATGTGAAAAAACAAAACCGACATATAAATGTACATAAATATACACACTACAGAAACTGCGTAAAAAGGAAAGAAAAAGAAGGGGGAAACGTGTATCACATTATGACGAGGATGACCAGCTGCATCCCATACATCTCTGGCAAGCTCTCGTGACTCTGCCTCGTTTGACGGCAGTGGGCTGCGAACACTGAGCGTAATTGTCAGTTGTCATCTATGTTCCAACTACCTCGTCGCATAAATGGAAAGGTCAAATGAAAATCACGTCATCCAGAATGTACCGGACTCATCTGTCACTTGCGCAGTGGACTGCGTAAACTACTGGTCGATCTTCTCTTCTTGAGGAAGAAAATATTGAAGACAACCACACTCGCCAAAGCTCACAAACGCACGCAGTTACCGTGTCGCCTCACTCCACACCTCGCCGTAACCGCTGGTTGTACTAAACTGCACGATGGTAACTGCGCGACTGCGCGGCGTCCATTTGCGATCCATGGCTTCGTTCCGTTCGTGCGCGTGCGCAGACATTTGCCGCAATTTTTGCCAAATGTTTGCCGAGCTTTCCTTCTACATTTCGGCATGTGCGGAACTTTGCCGAATCTGGAGGTTCGGCGGATTCGGTCCATCACTAACGTTTCCAGCGCAGGATAATACACCATTAGCAACGACGCTCACGCTGGATTGGCTGCTCGGCAACGCGGTAACTTAAATTTCGGATTCGGACGGCGCGTGCATCACTCGAAGCGCGTTAACACCCCCCCCCCCCCCCGGCCTGCGTTCACTGACGCTTCGCGGCAACAGCGTGCGGCTGCTAATTACAAACATATAACCCACTTAGCCCCCCCCCCCCCCCTTTCTACCCCCGTACACGCCGCTTTGCAGCCGGCAACCCAAGCCCCGCTGTCCCCCATGCACATCCCCAGGCAGACACCTTACCACTAAGTTACGCTATCGCTTCGGAAACTCGCATTGTAACCACTGCCTATGTTGACGGTGGCAGCGCCTATCTCTACGAACCCGCCAATACGGCGTGAGCGCCGTTGCTAGGGTTTGTATCGCCTGCGCGTTAAAAATATGCCTCCGCGGGTCGGGGGCGCGGTGCCCTTGGTATTCCTTGGACGCCGCCGGCAGCTGTTTGCCTTGCCCAGTGGCGGCTGTTTCAGGGGGGGGCAAAACATATGCCTTGCCCCCCACTCCGAGAACTGGGGGGCAAGCGCCCCTTCGCCCCCCCCGGTTGGTACGCCCATGCGTGGGTTACATCACTGTCCTTATTCCCAGGACAGCCGCAACTCGAGCTCCGTGGTGGAGATATTGGAGGGATTTGTAGAAACGCACTGCGTGCGTTTTATTCCGAAAGTGTCCACTGCAGCTAGGAGCCAGTAGGCCGCCGTCGTCTTGTCATGCTCCGTCCACGTATGGATCTTCCGTTCTTCAGGGAATGCCACAGGAGCTGCTTGAATATACGTGCTGCTTCGGTGGGACGCGCTTATTAGTAGTTACTTTCACGAATAATAGGCTTGCAGGGTGGTCATGAGTATGTCTTCTCATGCGGGATGATTGTGGAGTAAACGTTGCCGCGTGGAACATGGTGTCGTCGTATTCTAAAAAGCGTTGACCCTGCGAGGTGTGAAGGCTTCGTGCCTGATCGCTGTTTGCCCTGGCTGGAGATGATATCTTGTGGAGCTGGGAGTTGACGTTATCTTGGATAGGATCTTCCGCGCGTGTGCGATACGGAGTGTCGGTTATGACCCCGCAGGGCTTGTCTCTTTAGAGGCCTTCGAGTTTTGTAGTTATACTCGAGTCAGCTGAGTGGTACAGCTCCGCAATATGCGCAATTTGAAACTAAGACGGCCTCCACAAGCTGTAGGCAATGTCTTGTGTTCGCTTTTCCAGCCTTCTGGGATATGTGCCAATTAGATGTAGGAACTACCTTTAAACCGGTGCGAGTTGCTTGAGTCACGTGTCTGCTCCTGCTTTGGAACTGATGGGCATCACCAGTATGTGAATTCAGCCTTCATCAGGTGGGAGAGTGTCTTTTCTTGTAACGTGAATGACGCGTTGGCCCGTTCAGCGCGAGATTTCCCGATAAGGAGAATTTTTTTTTTTATTATATTTGTATGCTTGTAGGGGCTACGGCTTTCTCCATGATGAGGAGTGCGTACTGGCGTACTGAAGTTCTCAACATCACGCTCTGTGCTTTCCGAAATAACAATTTTCCGACTAGAGCGTGATGTCGTCCGCATAAGAACGTATTTTGAACGGAAGATTTTTTTCGAGGGCAGCCGCTATGGATATGACAATATTAAAGAGCATCGGTGAGACGACTAATCCTTGGCGTACGCCTACTTCGTTGCTGTATATGCAAGGTCTCGTTCTTCCTGTGTCAATACTGATTATACGGTGATGAAAAAAGCTCTTGACCAAGTTAAGCATGCGTTGGCCTGGATACACTTCTCGTAAACTGTACGTCAAGTATCGCCTCGTGGGTGACTGTATCAAAAGATTTCTTTAAAGTCTACAGCCATGCAGGATGTGTGGCTGCTTGTCTTCTATGCCTGCAGAGTACTCGACGTAGAAGGAAAAGGCTATCAGTGTATCCCCATAATGGGACGAAAGCCTGTCTGCAGGATGTAACGAATATCGAGCACTCTTCAAGATGGTGATTGAATATAATGACGCACAGTCCTTCCATGGGCTTACAGATGATGGGTGTTAAAGCAGGGTCACACTGCTCATACATCATACAAAAGACAGTCTGCAAACATATTCGATTGCGAGACACCACGGGGTCCGTGCTTCGAATGCCGCGTTGCACTGAGCTCAAGGAGGAACTTGGCACGCGGCATTCGAACCACGAGATATTGCAGTGACTCGTGTTTGCAGACTGTCTCTTGTATGACGTATGAGCAGTGCGACCTCGGCTTTAGAGACACGGGTCCTGCATGGGTTGACTCTGTCCTTTGGGTATCTTAGCTGCTATAGCATGTTTTAGTGGAATGAGTTCCCCGTTCACCCAGATGGTGTTGATGGCTTCTCAATAAGGGTGCCTTTCTCCTTCCGGCAAGTTTTGAAATGCGACCACGTAATGCCAACCTTTCCTGTGGCACTCTTTATCCGAAACTGATTAGGGGCATCACCAAGTTCCGCCATAGTGGACAGACTTTCAACAGGATGGCACTCATCGACGGCTGTCTGGTGTGTATAGATAGGGTGATCCGGGGGAGGGGAGGGGCTTAAAGTTATGGGAAAAACTCTTGGCCGCCTCCTCAGCGATGTCTTCAAGAGGTTTGTTTCGCTAAACACAATGATTCATGATTTTTTTTTGTATCGTATTTGAGGATAGTGGATATAAGAGTATATGATGTCTCCGATGTAGATGAGAAATTTAGCCAGGACAGTATGCCTGTTACTGCTAGACTGGGGTCTTTAGCGCGCATCACGCAGTTGTGATACACAAACGCACGCCGCTACGATGGTCATCAAGATTGAAACGGAAGAGCGGAAAATGCAGGATCCCTGGGTTCTGCAGCACAAACTTGTTAATTTGCCCGTCTTTGTTAGTTGCGTTTCAAACGTAAATAGCAAAGAACAACATGGTGCCTTGAGTACGCCTGTCATCGTATATGCTTGGCAAGACGACTCGTAACCCCCTAACTTCGACACACGCGAATGTAGACGTGCTATGATGGTTAATTTAGAGTTGGAAGCTTTCAGTCGTCGCGTTCTTAAACCAACACCATCATAGAAGACAGTCTGACATTACTGTTATTTCCGTTGATGAAAGCAGACTCAAATGGGTCATGAAACGATGTCGGGTTGGAATGTTAATGAATGTTCAAGGGCGTACTGGTCCTATAGTCTGGCCCAAGTACACTACGCAGACCGCACTGATTCAGAAGCATCTTTTCTCGACGAAACTGCGAGGATAAAAGGCGTGCTTTCAGTCTTGCCTTCGCAATGCTTGATGACGTAATTGTGGAATCGAAACCACGAATCTGACGACAGTCGAGCGCGGCTCATGGATTGGACACGAGAACTGCGTGAGCACTCGACTTCGCCTCGTGAACAACTGGTGCCTCGGCGGACACTCCGGTAGTAGTTCGTGTAAAATCACTGCGGTGATGAGATTATGTCGAACTCGAACAATGCCTGAGCTCAGCACGCGTTGTCTATTTTGCCAACCCCAGCGCGTGTATGGTTAACGTTGTCAGCTAGGATATATGCACCAGGCCACGTGGCCGCTTGTTCTGGCTCCGAGTTGAGGGGATGAACGAGGCTACTATTTTTCGAACTTTTCTGGCGACCGTTTTTGCCTAGAAGAGAAAAACTAAGGCAAGTTTAAGCATGTCTCAACGTTAAGAGTGATTTTAAAGAGTGTTTAGAGAAAGTAGAGAAATCGTTTCATGGTTCCTTTAATTTCACGAAAGTGAGTGACACGCTTCGTCGCGCACGTCGCGAATAAGTCATGTCTTGTTAATATGAATCCTGTTAATCTGATACACCGCTATGTAGACAATATTTTCGGGTGCGAAGTGGGTAAATATATATATTTTGGTCTCGTTATTATATAGACGACTAACATTACAGACAGATATGTGGCTGAACGTAGGTGTCCATATTAATAAGGCATGACTGCATGCCACCATGGCGAAATTTATCGCGTGCATTCGCACATGACCTCCCCTTGGTCCTCTTTAATTGACTCTGGAATGCTTGGTGGCGCTCCTAGAAAATCTGATCGGCAAACGCGACAACCGGAGCGGCTACGCTCGAAGGCTGCAGGAGACCAGGTAATGGCAGGGTGGGCGTTGGGTAGATGCTGGGTAATTGGAACTGCATGTTCGCAGCCATGCGGTGCAGCAGCTGTCCCCCGCCGGATGCACTTTAACAAGAGTCGAGGTCTGCCCTGCCCCTGCCACGACACTGCCTGAAAAAAGGATTAAGATAAGTCGCGCGCAGAACTGTTAGAGCAAGAATTTCAGATCGGAACTGATTCAGAATATGGCTACCACGAGCAACAACAGAAGGCATGCGATCGTAGCAGGAAGCCGTACACATCTTAGTCGAAAGACCGCGTTCGGTTCTTCTAATCAAAATTCTAATGACGTCCTCTGCTCCCAGTGACCCTGTGGAACGTCTTTGTTTTAGGACAAGTTGCCGTAATCGTAGCTTATCTTATTAAATTAGCAAACATATCTTGAGTAAAGAAACGCATGTTAACCCTTTTTGCTAAGATATGCGATTCATTACCAACAAATAAGGTCACTTCTTTCAATGACCTCGACCTTTCGTACAACCTTCACTGTAATGGGCAACCCACAACTCCAGAGGGCCCCATTCTTGATTTAATTGAAACAATTAACTGCATCTTGTGCGATTGTGACATCTATGATGCATGCGGAAAGAAGTTAGCTCGAACGCACGTTCGCGCGTACCTTAACAGCCGGCTTTTCACCGTGGCAAACGTGCTTGGTGGCTGGGAAGAACAGCAGAAAGTAGCAAAAAACCCCAAAAGCTCTTGTTTGCTTCATTAAGAAAACACGCCTGAGCTTCTTATTGCAGAAAGTGGACCTCCGTGTTCATGAACAGTGCCATGTTTAAATACTTCGAATCTTGTAAATTTTGCGTCTTTTTTTTCTCTCTTTCTGCTTTAGACATTACTTTTCATCTCCACATTTCTTCTCCTCATTACAGACTAGCCAACAGGGACAATTACCTGCAGGTTAACTTCTCTGTCGTTCTGTGCTGTCCTTCCTTCCTTTGATTTGAGGCACTCTCACATAAAGGTTTAGTAAATTTGATATTTTGTTCTCTATGACTTTTTTGAGTACTGGCGTTATTTTTATCCTGTGTGCTTCTTTAAGTATCTGCATGACCACTCTCGTGATTTATTGTAGGGTATTGTTGTTGTTTTTTTGGCCTAAAGTGTTCATTACACCTCAACATTTTGTATAAAATGTGTCTACATTTATTTAATATTTAGTTTTTTTTAATTTTGTATTTACATTTTCGCTGCTCCGAACTGCACGGGGCTGGGACCTTTGTCAAGCTGCTACCCAGCAGCTTTTTGTCCTAAGTCCCCTGTTGTCATGTAAGGAGATGTGACAACAAATAAAACTTGATTTGATTTGATTGCTTAGGGTTGATTTTGAAACATAAAAATAATTAAAACGCTAACTTCAAGTTCTTCCCTTTCTTCGTATATTTGAATGTACAGAGGAGGCAAGCATGGAGGCACGTTGACCCACCTCGTTGACCACTCTCACAGTCGCAGGATTCAGAAAAATGTCTAAGCTTCCACTTCGCTGCTGAGAAAATTAAGAGCTAATCATTACAATAGCTGTGTTCAAGCAGTTTATTTTTTACTAGCAAGACCGAAACTACTTATGAAGACGAAGCTTCAAAGATCTCCGAAGTTGCTGATAAAACAAAGAAGCTCCAAAGTTGCTGATAAGACAACAGCAGCTATGAATGAATCCTGATTCCCTCCACGTATAGTGCGAACAAAGAGACACAGAGCCGGATTAACAGACGCCTACGCCAAGCAAACGCGAAGTCTTTGTTAGATAGGTTCTGCAGCAATCTTCGAGAAATGGCACTATTCTTCGTTCCAGCTTTTTAATTAAGGAAAAAGATCTAGTAAGGTGCAACCTTTTTACACAGCATCTACAATTAATTTGTGTGAATTCCAGCTGGAACTATGCTACAGCCATTCAGTATTAAAAGACGTTGAATTCTACCAAGATTAACCCAAACGAATCATCGTTCGTGGCCATCACATTATTTCCCGTGCTCGTGCTCTCTGCCCAAGCCTGATCGAGTTGGAATGCTTTACGTAACTAAAAATGACGCGCGGCGCCATCTGTTAAAAGCACCGAATACGCGTTGCGGTCGTCAGCGTCTGAGCCCTAGCTGCCTCCGTCAACATTTTCGGATTTTTTTCCTCTTATACTATATAACGGGACCTAAAATTTAAAACTTTACAAGTTAAAATCAACGATTAAAATTAATTTTTTTTTTACAAAACGTTTTAGCTCACTTGGTGCAGGGGTCGATGTTTTCCGACTCTTCTTGTACCTGTCAAAATGTTTGGGTCACATATACTACAGCTGGGCGGTGGAGAAAAGCTCACCGGAGAATAGCTCACCGGAGAAAAGCTCACCGGAGATAAGCCCACCGGAGAAAAACTCACCGCAAAACCGGCAGATGCGGAGAAAAGCCCAACTGGCCTTTGAGCGGATGTGGAGAAAAGCTCACCGAATTTTTTTAACTTAGCGGATTCTGCGTCAAACCTGTCAATTTAACACGATTCGCATTCGTCACTTCATTAAAAACATATCCTCGTTTTTTGTAATATTCTTCAAGTTCATTGGGCATATTTACTTATTCCTCAGAAATTAGTAATCACCCATTTTGTATATTAATGAAGCCGCAAGTATAAAATCAGAACATCATACACCGGTAAAAAAGACGACAATTTATTGACAAATGACAGTGCGCCGTCGGTAGCTCTCTCAAATAAAGAGGTTTGTTCTTTGCGAGATAATAGAGAGTTTTAGTAGATCGTGTTTTCAAGCCACGCTAATCGTAGCGGGAGCTCGCGCTGCCACTTCGATGCATGCTCCGAAGCGCGCGCTCGTACCGGTAGCGGGCCTTTGAAAACGATCTACTAAAACTCCCTATTATGAATAGCGGTGTGTGAACCGTTTCAGCTTCCAATATTGTGTAGTGCCTACCAGATAAGTGAGGTGTTAGTTGATGTGGTCAATGTCGGCTACGCTGTTTTCTTTCTGTTAATTTAACAAACAAAAACTCTAGTTGCGAGAACAGCTCCGTCCTGTCATGTTTGTTGTCTTCACTCCGTCGTCGTCGTTCGAGCGGTTTTCATGATGCATAACGTTCACCAACTCGCCCTATTCGCTACCTTACAGTAAACTACAATTCTTATATAGGTCACGAGCAGGGGTGGGATCCAAAAAGGAGGGGGGGGCGGGACCCGGGCGGCTGCCCCCCCCCCCCCCCAAGCAAAGTCGACCCCCCCCCCCCCCTTTCCCCTTCTCGGAGGGCAATTATACATGGGTGGACCCCCGGTGCACGGAGAATAGTATCCTTACAAATGTTCCGCCCCCCCCCCCCCCCCCAAAAAAAAGTAAATAAATAAAAAAATAAAAACGGAGTTTTGGATTTGTTTTTGGTCACGAGTAACAAAGGTGCCAGTGTGCAGCTCGGAAGGTCATGAATGGCTCACCGTAAAAGGTCACTATCACACGAAGGCAACGTGTCGAAACACCAGCACGAACGGCTAGGAAACGTGCAT
This sequence comes from Ixodes ricinus, assembly GCA_037355805.1. Lineage (NCBI taxonomy): Eukaryota > Metazoa > Arthropoda > Arachnida > Ixodida > Ixodidae > Ixodes > Ixodes ricinus. Next base: position 74,720 of record JAZHYW010021173.1, on the reverse strand, counting down.
GTCCGTGGAAGAAAGAAGCCTCGGTATCCTACTGAGTGTTTTATCCTGTTTTCAAAGGTTAACAAAAGCTTCAAAGAGAATTTCAGGCCCCGCGTTGTTGCGCACGCACTTTCGGATTTTCGGCATTTACAGTTTTGATTTTTAGGTTTTAGGCAGACATTATTAAGTTTTCAAACTTTGTCCTCTTCGTCAAGTTCATAAAGTTTTCAGTTAGGCTTTTGTTGCCTAGAGAGTAAACCACCGAAAACACTCGCCCGCAATTATTAATTTGGGAGAAATATACCCAATAAGCTTACAAATAACGCAAAAATTGCATTTTTGTCTTTTACAAAGCTGACAAATTTTAATGAAAATAAATTGATATATGTTACGCACATACTTGGGTAGCAATTCAATTACTGTAATTTAATTACTTTTCTTCGTAATTTCTAATCGTATATTGTCACGGGTAGCGATCCAAAAAGATCAATAAATAAACTGGAAGAAATAAACGTTTAATGTGGCGAACTTGTGCCAAAAATAGAAAGAGATCCAGAAGATAACAACAGAGCGTCGCGTGCGTCGAAGTCGGCGAAACAGCTGGACTCGAACGCTGAGGCGAAAACTGACCCGTCTCGCCCGGCGGACCCCGTTTTGTACACGCGTGGGCTTCGGGAACATTCGGCGTGGAAGGTTCGGTTCGTAGAACATTCTAACCTCGAATTAGCAAGGCGGCTCTCGAACTTACTAGAACTTCACATTACAGCGTCAGCAAAAGGTGCAGGCGCGGCCAAGAATCGAACCCTGGCCTTCTGCGTGGAAGGCAAGCGCGATAACCGCTATGCCACGGGCGCGCTGCCTATTTGGTCAGCTGTCGCCCGCGGCAATATAATTACTTTTGGCTCAAAGGAATTGTAATTGTAATTTAATTACTTCCTAGCGTCAGTAATTGCTAAATTTCAGGCATAATTACAATTACTTTTGCAAAACTTTGTGCGCCGACAGGACCTCTCTGAAAGCATCAGCGCTCGCACAAGCGGCCTAGCTCTCGGTGAAACACTCGCACACAGACACGCACTCACAGACACGCACAACAAAACTAGTGTCGCGTCGTTTCTTTTTTTTTTTTTTCTTGCTGACATTGCGGCCTGAGAGACAATCCTTTTTCGAGCCTACCTCAACGGCGCCGCGTAGCGCCGTTCGCGGTGCGAGCAGGAAATACTAATGTAAGCATGCCAACATATTGAAAGAAAATAAATGAGCTTCAGCTTTCAGCTGAGGTTAGGAATTTTTATTGTGTATGAAGTTATTTGTTTTCCTTTTTTGCCAGCTTTTACGTCCCTCTTCCAGTATACTGTCGCATATTTGTATCTTTGTATTATTTTCTAGTTTGTTTCCTGTTGGTTTTACTTCGGATATTATTTGCATAAGCATTTTGGAGACTGACCTCGTACCTGTGAATATTGTCACCAATGATTCGGAAGCCCCGATTCGGTTCTTACATATTTCTGAGCCATCATAATTTCAACTCAGTGTAAACAATTTAAAATACCATGATGTTTGCATGGGAATGTGGTCGTATTAGCGCGTGTGTATATTCGTTTTATATTAACACTAGTAAAATATCCACATATGACTAATTGTTGCACTTTTTTTTTGCCTGTCAACTCAATTTTTTCTTTAGCGATCGGGCGTCTTCCACTAATTTAATATTATTTATTAAAAATATAAGAATGTAGTACTTCATTGCCTCAAGCTGTCAATTGCTATCATGAATTTAACAAAGTTTATAAAAGGGAAGTACAATACGTTACATTTATGCAGCGATGCTGCCTCCTCGAACATTGTGGGAAGGAAGGAACAAATGAGTTGCATTCTCTACAATTCGTTTAAAGTTATATGGCCCAAGTCGGGTCGCTCTCAGAAATAAGTAATTGTAAAGTAATAAAGTAATTGCATTATTTTTAAAAGTAGTTTGTAATTGTAATTAATTAGTTTTCACGTAGTAGTAATTGTAATTGTAGTTAAACTACTTTTGAAGCCAAGTAATTGAAATTGTAATTAAATTACATTTTGGAAGTAATTTACCCATGTATGGTTAGTAATCCCGCAGCCTCCATATAAAAAGAAAAAAATCGGTGAGCTTTTCTCCGCATACGCCGGTTTTGCGGTGAGTTTTTCTCCGGTGAGCTTATCTCCGGTGAGCTTTTCTCGGGTGAACTTTTCTCCGGTGAGCTTTTCTCCGGCGAGCTTTTCTCCGGTGAGCTTTTCTCCGGGATTCACTACAGCTATCCTCGTAATGTCGTAGGCAACTTGCTCGCATCGAGGCGAAATCACGATATTCCTGTCAATGTTTTCAGACATATTGTAATTAGTTTGGCGTGTACGCTATTTTGAACGCATTTTCAGGATTTTAGCCGACTAGCAAAGCAAGCAATAGGTAAGCTTAATTCCTTCTCTTTTTTTTCCCCCGGCGAGGAGGAGAGAAAAGAGAGACAAAAGATTGTGATCGCCACATGTTCAGGGCAATGGCATAGGGTCAACTTTGATAACCCAGTAGAATACTGGACCTCAGTTGCCAGTACTGCATAGTCAAGAGCCTAATTAAAGGCAGAACGTACATGATCCCGACATGTTTATTCGACCGAGGCAGATTGGTGAGAGCAATAATCTCCCGCAACACAATTCAGATTGTTCCCGGTCATTCCTCCGAGCTCGCCAGATTTCCCCACTACCAACCTCGCCTGCTCTTCTTTTTATTTCTTCTTCCCGGGGCTACTTATACGTGCATGCCTCGTGTAGCCTCTACTCTTGGTAGACGTGCGAGTCGTCGAAACGGCTCCGTCCCCGAGTGCCAGCCGGGACTGGTCGCCGTGGCGGCGAGGTTAGCCTTCTTTATGGCGCAGCATCGCACCGAAACCAGTTGCTGCGGACGGCGAGGAGGGGTCCGTTGTTCCCTGCTCCGATGTCGCCGGTCCTCGGTTTTGTAAGCTCCTTCGGGATGTGCTTTCGATGCTTTGGAACGTCGACGGGACCCCAGAAAAACAAATAAAACAAAAACAAAAAGTCGCCGTAACAATAGTGGCTGAGAGAAAGGTTGGGTGTTGTTATCGAGATCCGAGGCACAATAGAGCTCGCATCGAGGACCGTGACTCGCGATTCGAAGCCCAGGTGTCGCCATCGCTGACTGCGACGCACCCAGCGCTCCGTCACATTTTTTTTTGCGAGGCTCTCGAGGGAGACCGTAACCAGAATGCCGAAACGGGTGGGCCACTGCCCTTGATATGTATGCGCCAGCGTCTTGCGAAACGTTAAAAGAAACGTTGAAATAGGCCGTGACAAGAGTGGTTACTAAAGTTTACATTTCATTCGCGTACCACGTTGTCGAATATTTCCCAGCGAAGGTGTTTATTCTGCCGAATAGTATTTGCACGAAGGCCTCTGACGTTCACGAGTAGGTAGAACTGTCAAAGAAAAGGGATGATTTATTCACTCATTCACTTACACACTCATGCTCACTCTTTCGCTCACTCGCACTACTCACTCAGTCGTTAACTCAATAATATTCCTTCACTAGCTCTCTCTTTGACTAACTCGGACACTATACTCACTCACTAATTCACTCTTTCACTCCCCATACTACACACTCAATCGCTAACTCTGTCATATTCACTGGCTAACTCACTCTTCCACTTATTCCCACATTACTCGCTCACTCACTCACTCACCAACTCGTATTCGCTCTTTCACTCACTCATACTATTCACTCAATCACCTAACCCCGTCATATTCACTCGCTAATTCACTCTTCCACTCACTCACACACTATGCTCTCACTCACTCACTCACTAACTAACTCAACTATTTTCTATTTTGTTTTTATCTAGTTGCTGATTCACTCACTCACTCATTTCTAAATTTTTTTCATATGTTTACACACTTACTTATACAATCATATTTTATTAATTTTGTTAGAAAATAGCAAACATGGCGGTCAGGCCCTTAAATGCATCCAAACAGAAAAAAAAGTACATTTTAAGTAATCTGGAATTGTCTCCAAAATATTTGGACATGATCCGCCTATTGTGTCGATATGCAAAAGTATACCAAGTAATCATCGGGAAATTATTTCATATGACAGTATTCTGAGTGATAGCGACAAAATAAAAATGACAGTTTGTGATGCATACTACCAATTTATAAGCCGTCATCATCTCAGCGACATGTTAAAGAGATCTCTTAGTAGATCCCCATCTTCCGGTCGTTTTGAACGTGATTTCTCGCTATGTGTTTAATAGTACCCGCATTGAAACTCTACTTCATATCTTGCGCTCACGACAGACAATGTGCATAAGCGCACAAATCTGCAATATACAGTGGATCAAGGAGGCACCTTGGCTGCATAGTGCATACACTCTCGTGCAACAGGAACACCTGCTAAATGTATATGAATAAGCTCGGTCCTGTCGTTGAGAACTGAACAATCGGCCAATAATAATTGGGGTTGTGGGGATATTTAGACAGCATGTAGTTGGTCAGCCATTTCAAAGATGCGACGAGTCACTCGCTACAGATGAGACAATTTAGCCAGTGCAGTACACCCGCTAGCCAGGGGTCTTTAACGTGCACCACGCAGTAGTGGTATACGACCGCACGCGGGTACGATGCTCATCCAGATCGAAACGGGCAGGGGTGGGGATTGAATCCAGGATACTCTGGGTTCCGCGGCGCGACGTTTCGCTCCACGTGCCTCGAGCTGGTGTGCGCTAGCCCACTCGGCCACCGATCCCCCAACAATCGGTCGTTGTGCGTAGGATACTGCGGAACAAAAAGCGCAAGTGTTCACTCTCCCAACGCGTCAAACAAATTCGACACGAGAAAGACACACCGCATCTCGACTTCACTTTTAAATAACTCGCAACTTTCAGCGATGGTGGTACCGCGGTGTCAGAATCGCGCTTTCCAGCTCCTGGATGATCGGCTTCACAATAAAGGTGCTTGCCTACACCTTTCTGACGTGAAAAAATAAGGTAAGGCTCTAATACTTCTCGTATCTAGCAAAACTAGAATTAGTTATGCGTTGCAGACCCAACCTTGCACTGCTGTTCTACGACGATCATCCATATGACAGCCGTTTTGATAGAGACAAGTGCGCTCTCTATAGGTCGTGAAAGTTGCAAATAGCTCCAATAAAACTTCGTAATACGACTGAGCTTTCTTTCCTCCCGTCTGGCTCCTGCAGGTGCAGTATCAGCATAGCACAGCGCTGAACTTAAAACAATAAAACGCAACAACCTCTGACGTGAGACTAACACCTTTGCTGTGTTTTCTGAGCAAGCTTCACTGAGGCTACTATTTCTTTCGTGCTGGGAAGCGTGAAATCAGTTGCACTCTCAAATAATATTTTGTGACGCGAGAACTCTCCCGGGAACGGTACGCGCGGTCCGTAATCTGTAGACATATGGTATATCATCTATAGGCGCGTCACGTGTGGGCCTGTATCTTTCGGGGAGCTTCGAGCCACTCCCAGTATGCATAGGTAAATAGAGATGGATCATGCGCGCGCGAGAGAGAGAGAGAGAGAGAGAGGGAGAGAGAGAGATAGAAATAAAGCGAAAGTAAAATACGAAGAAAAACCTGAGAGTCGACGGTGAGAAAAGTGTGTTTCGTCAGTCCGAAACTCAAAGGCGACCCGGGAGAGCGAGCTTGTTTGCACGCCGCACCCTCTTCGCGGGCACAAGGCGCGTGCCGGGCCCCTGACTCGGCAATATTTTCTCGGGGTTCACGGCGCCCCGCGATTCGAAAGGACGGCACAGCGAAGAACCCCTTCGCGAAGGCCTTGTGTAACACCGCTCGGCGCAGCTGTTCTGTTTTGAGATAGGGCTTGGGCAAGAAAGGGTCCGAATGACACCAGTTCGCGCAACCCCTTTTGTTTCTTTCTTCTGCGAAGAGAATGGAGACAATTTGTTTCATCGACCACGAGACCTACCGAGCAAGAATAGGCTCTACGTAAGAAATATGTACCTACGCAGCTGAAGAAGCGGCTATTAGTTTGGGAGATGGTACTAAATTCGCGTCTATGCTTTGTTGTGACACTCCATGTCCCCCCCCCCTTTCCCCTTCCCTCCTCGTCAACTGGATAAAAGAGAGAGAACAAAGAAAGCGGTGTTTCCTCGTATATCAATGGGCCGACACATATCGCCAGAATTTACTCATAATGGTTGCATAACCTGGTTAGGCCTTGATCACAGCATTTATAGTCTGTCGCAACGTATAGATCCGCAGTAGAAGCTCCGCCTCCAACAGGAGCTTTCTGTCTTCGGTTACACCTCCTGCGTCTCATGAGTACGCGCAGTAAGAGCAGGACGGAAGGCAACGAGCACGTGGGGGGTGGAGTTTCTACCGCAGATATAATAGGGAGTTTTAGTGAGTCGTTTTTGAGGCGACCGGTTCTTCTCCGAAGGATCTTAGGAAGGGTTTGACAGAATTTTTATGATGCGCGTCACAGAGTGAACGAGGAAGACTCAGAGCCTTTCAACATGGCGGATGGAGCAGGACGAGCTTGGACAAGCACCGCTTGTCTAAAGCTTCCAAGCTCTTCTGACGTCTAACTCATGGTTAGCTGAGTTGGTAGAGCGCTCCACTTGAAATAAGGAGGTCCCTAATTCGACACCAGGATCAGGCGCGGATCTTTTTCAGTCGTGCACCAGCCACCTAGCTGTGTTTGGAAATCTGTGTTTTTACATTGTCCCCATTGTCCCCCTTTCCACGGATTACTATCGTTATTCTTGTCCAGCTCACTGCACTTTTGCATTAATTACATTAACAACGACCTTAAAATGCAGGCTGTTCACCCTTATTGGTGTTGGACTGGTGGCAAATGTTAAAAACCATTTTCTCTGCTTACGTTTAAGTCCTGGTTAGCTCAGTTGGTAAAGCGCTTCACTTGAAATAGAGAGGACCTTGGTACGATGCCAGGATCAGGCGAAGTTTTTCAGTTACGCAACAGTCACCTAGTTGTGTTTTGAGATCTGTGTTTATACTTTGTCCCCCTTATCCCCCTTCTGCGTGGATTATTATCGTTATTCTTGTCCAACTCGCTGCACCTTTGTATTTATTGCATTGACATCCTGACCTTAAAATGCAGGCCGTTCACCCTTGTTGGTGTTAGACTGGTGGCAGCTGATAAAACCCGTTTTGCTCTACTGACGTCTAACTTCTAGATAGCTCACCTGCTTTTTGCATTAAAGAGAAAAAAAGAACTCCTGGTTAGTTCAGTTGTTAGAGCGCTCCACTGAATATGAGGAGGTCCCCGGTTCGAAACCAGGACCAGGCGTTTTTGGGTTTTATTTTTTTCGGTTGCGCACCATTTACTAACCTGTGTTTGGAGATTTGTGCTTGACGTTTGTCCCCCTTGTTCCTCTTCTTCAGGGATTATTGTCGTTATTATTTTCCATCTCTTTGCACCTCTGCAATAACTTCATTAACATCCTAACCCTAAAATGCAGGCCGTTCACCCTTTTTATTTCTTTTCAGATACCTGCAGCGCCCGTGGCGTTGTAGCTGCAGGAGGAGAGAAAAATGAAAACAACAGCATTATAGTAAACATTATCTGGCAAATGGAAACAGGACAATGACTACATGCAAACATGTGCATAGAAAAAAAATAAGACACACATACATACAAGAAAAAAAGAACACTATAATAGTAGGATACGTTGTTGGGCTAGTTGGTTCATCTTAGTAAAAATATAAAATAGCGCAAAAAATACAAGGACAAGAAGTATACAGGACAGGCGCTAACTTTCAACTAGTTTTAAAATTAGTTGAAAGTTAGCCTTGTCCTGTACACTCTTGTCCTTGTTTTTGTTTCTTTTTTTGCGCTATTTTTTGTATGTTTTACTAACACTATAATATCACAGAAAAATAAAAAAATTAAAAAAAAAGATCATAGTTTGTACTGTTTACAATTTCGAAGGGTAAAGAGTTCCAATCACTTATTGTTTTAACAAAAATCAGCAGAACCCATCCTTTGGGAATGATTATGTACGTTAATGCGAATAGCATCAAACAGTGCGGAGTTATGCGGGTTCGTCAGGTGGCCGGCACACTCTAGATACGCCAGCCCACTCTTGAGGCGATTCTAAATTTGTTGACACTTTCACAGCCCTGCGCACGATCTCCGCAGCCCAGCACGTGCGTTTGTGTCACTTAGGAAGGCGAGCAAAGCACGCGCCATACGCACAAACACTCAAAATGGTACCGACCAGACTTTCTGGCGTCTCAGCTAGTCTCAACCAACGGTACTCTAAACGGTTGTTTATATCTTTACCATAGGACGCGCTTACAGCGCTGTCACAGCTACCGGTGCGCGCGCGTTCCATGCACGAGGGCTCATTCCGCTCTCGTGAGGCTGAGCCTTCGTTTCAGCTTGGGTCCAGACGCAGCCGATGCTACAAGTGCGAGCTCCGGGCTTTCAGCGTCTCTGCCAAGCACGCGCGCTCGTGCAGTGCAAGCACTGTTCAGGGCCACATGCTCGCGCTTGTAGCATCGGCTGCGTCTGGACCCAAGCTGAAACGAAGTATAGAGGTCTCCCGAGCGCAGGAGAGGGTGAGCTAGAGGGAGAGGGGTGAGCGCGGGAGAGGGTGAGCTAGCCCTCGTGCATGGAACGCGCGCGCACCGGTAGCTGTGACAGCGCTGCAAAGCGCGTCCTATGGTAAAGATATAAACAAATGTTTAGAGTGCGGTGAATGACTGCCTTCATAGCTCTGTGGTTAGCGCGTCTGCCTGCTGATCAAAGGGTCAACGGTTCGAATCCCAGCCGGCGCCGGTCTTTTTTATTTATTTATCGACCCGCGGCGTAAGAGGTTAGATAGCCAGATAGATATATAGATAGATAGATAGATACATAGACGAAAAGTGCGTGAAGTATCCAAAGAATGCTATTCGCATTAATATTCGCATTAAAAGTAAGTTCTTCAATAAGTCGTAGTTAAACAAGTCACTCCGTCGGAGATGACTTCAGTGTGTTGCGATCTTTGATTGCTTTTTAATAGGGAGACTCGGCCGCGTATCGTCATGATTTAGAAATTTCTACGATGCCCAGAGCCAGCAGATTGAGTTATCGCCATATTTAGGCGATCTCAGAAACATCATTGGGCACCTTTAAAGGGATTGCCCGGGGATATCCGGAAGTTACTAACTTTTTGAGCTGGTCTCGTGGAGAGGGTCTAAATGGAGTCGGATGCGATATTTATTTCATTAAAGGACGCCACAATATTCGGTCTCTCAAATATGAACATCAATACGAAACATGACGCCAAATTTCGCAAGTGTGCATGGCTGTTCGTGTCGTGACGTCATATCCGGCATGATAACGTCAGAGTCGGGGGCGTTGACTTATTCCCGGTTTTGATCAACATGGTTGATGGCGCGCACCAGTGGCGTAGCGACCGTGGGTGCCGGGGGCTATGGGCCCCGGGTACCAGTCACGTAGGGGGGGGGGTTCCACTTCTGACAGCACCCCCACCCCCTCACCTTCGCTTTACTGGTCGGTTGCGATCTCGGGAAGTGAAGGGGGGGGGGAGGGGAGGGTGCTGCGAAAGACACAAGGGCCCCGGGTGCCGGATGACCTAGCTGCGCCACTGCTGCGCGCAATGACCATCGTCGAAGAATCTAACTTCCCTCAATACCGTAAATCTTATCTTTCTGAAAACGAAGTTATTCTACTGAACTGAAGTCAAAAGCTGAGGTGGCTCTCTTTGCCTGATGTGGATGGATGGATGGATGGTAATGGCCACCTAGCCTAACATTTCGTCATCCCTTTTTTTTTAATTTGTATGAATTTTGCTATAACATAAAAGCGATTCCATTGCTTATTTTTGTCTGTAATTTCTTTATCCTTCCCTAGATCTCTTTCATCAATCTTCCAATCTGCTCTTAGCTACCGCAATTCTTTCCCTATCTATTCGTCTATCCATGTCCGGAAAACCCAGTGCCCCCTCCAAAGGGGGCACTGGGTTTTCCTACGTCAGAGCTTCCGATGTTGCCAACAAAAACGCTGTGTGTCTTGCAAGTACAATTTGCGCAGTTAGATACTGTTTAAAATCGAATTACTTGTACGGTGGAGGATTAAAAAGTCGAATATTGGGCCGATGATTTTCCTAAAAGCAATGACAGTATAATTTAATTGATTTCTGAAAGACAAAATTTTACCGGAAAATACCTTTAACTTTTTGTTGCCAGCCGTCGGTAATTTTTTTTTTATAACTTGTGGAAACTATAGGGGAGCCACTGTGCCTAGAGAGCGCGGGGGCGTTACCCCTAGTGAAAGAACCGATAAGAGCAGCAGCGGCGACGCCGATTAGGGGGAAGAGAAGTGGGGCCGGCTGTGGAAGGTACGGGTTCCGGAAAAAATGTCCACGGGAAAAAACGGCCCCGGAAAAAATGTCCCCGGAAAAAAATGCCCCAGGTGGAAAGTAGGGGAAAATGTCCCCAAAGGGTTTTCTATCGCTGGGTTTTCCCTGATTCTCCTAGCCTTCGGGCGGTTTTGTCATTATCCGGTCACAAATGACCTGACCCACCTAGAGGTACAAAGGGAGATTGGATGTCACACAAAGCAACCGAAGCCATCTATTGTGGGGTATTTTGGAAACCAAATTATGGTTTGCCAAAACCAAATTATTTTTTGTGTTTTTTTTTAAATGTGAAATAAACAATTATAAAAATTCTAGCTAAAACCAAATTATTGTGTTTGGAGCGCGACACTGTTAGCATACAAACAAGCGATCGCTAGTTTTTTCTTGTTTTGTTTTTTTTCTTGTAGAAACGAAAGGTTGTCATTAAAATTATCATACGTACTGAAAGTGCTCATTTGGGAATATAATGCAGACGGTAAAATTTCGTTCCTACTAATATTCTTTCTAAGTAAAATGTGAAAATGCGCCTATGTCGTGTTCGGGCTTGCAGTGACGCGACGTGTACCTCGGGGAATCGTATACTGTAAAACCCTTAATGTTCGCGAGCCCTTCATTTTCGCGAATTTCGCGAATTGAAAAATTCGCGAAATTTAAGGGCACGCGAAAATTTCGATTTTTAAGAATTTCAATGCAGGCATCTGGAATTCGCGAAATTTAGTGGCCGCGATTCTGTCCTTTGTGACCGATTCGCGAAAAATAGGGGCCGCGAAATTAAAGGGTTTTACAGTATTTCCTCATTTGTTGGGACCGTTTTTTCCTACTTGCCACAGGGTGCCTTTTTTCCCAAGGACAGATGACCGGACCGTCCGGAGGCCACGAGGATCAGGTAAACCCAGAGATAAAAAATCTTTTTGGGGACAATTTTTCCTTCTTCCCACTTGGGGCCTTTTTTTTTTCGGGGACATTTTGTCCGGGGATTTTTTTTCCGGTGACATTTTTCCGGGGACATTTTTTCCGGAGACATTTCTTCCGGGGACATTTTTTCCGGGGACATTTTTTCCTACACCCGGAAGTTACACGCTGCGGCGGTGTCGACCGATGACCTTTGTTAATACGGAACTTTATGTTTGCAGTTTACTAATAAATGTAGTTTACCGTTTTCCGAAATCCTGGCTCCCTGTTGCTCCTCCGGGTTGGGCAATCAGCAAGGCAACTTTCCCACAAACTAAAACAAAACAACAACAACAAAAAAGAAGAAAAGTGAACCAAGCAAGGATTTTTAGAGTGACATTTTACCCGTTCTTTGCGTTTATTAAATTCACCGCCTGGAATTTCGGCTTTTTGATGGCGACCGCGATGCCCTCGGCCGGTCGGAGGAGGTCAAATGCATGCGAAGATGGCGAACTTTTTCCGGAACGGGAGCGTAGGGCGATTCATTCGTCCTTTCGGTTCGAAACAATTACTCAGCATCAGGGGAGCGGTGCAACGCCTTGAGATGTGCGTTCCACCGCTCCCCTGGTGCAAGACTTCTTTCTCGTTCACGCTGGTTCACGTGCCACAAACCGTGACGATTCGGTCGAACCGTTCCGAATTTCCGCGCAATTGGCGCGGGCGTGCGAGTTGTGCCGTCAAGTCGGTCGGGGACGAACCGGTCTCACCGGAACGACAGACTAAAACTGTCTAACATTGTAACCGAGTAGAATTTAGAGCCTGGGGTTCTCAAACTCAGCGGGCCTCCCTGTTGATAACGGCTTTTCCTGTGTCTCAGTGAGACAAGGACGACCCTGGCTAGTACATTTTGAAGCCATCCATTACCAAGGTTGTCTCAGGTTATAATGCAATTAATTGCAAAGGTGCAAGCGAGCTGGACAAGAATGACGAAAATAAACCCTGGAGAAGGGGAATCAGATTCGTAACCAGGCACGTAGTCAGGGGGGTGGCCCATGGGGCCCAGCCCCCCCCCCCCCGAAACAAAATCCTGGCTACGTGCCTGTTCGTAACATTGAGGTCACCCTTACAGTTTTGCACCAGGGTTCAAAGCTGTGCTAGTTGGTAGTGGCTGGCTCATGATGACATAAAAAGCGGGCAAATCGCTTGGTAGTTGTCCACTGGTAACTGACGGGGAATTTCTCAAAATCGGGACATGTCCCTAAAAATTTCAACTTTACTCATGAGGCGCCTTCGTTTGTCTTACCTGAACTACGCTCCCAACAATCGCATAAGCCGTAAAAGAGCGTAAACCGGACGCAATTGCCCGTCCTCAGCATTATAAACGTTTATATAATAAAATTATATTATTAGTACTTTAAAAAAATAAAACAATCCGGCTTTACTACAAGTACGCTTGGGTGGCTCCGATGAAAAAAGTTCTGCTGTTTGGATTTTCACTCAACAGGTTCAAATTCCGGTCAAGCTGCCCGCGGCGTGTGGTGTATTGTGGTATATGTATGCACCATGTAATATTTTGGTTACGTATTCCGAGATGCCCAAGTGGTCTCGAAAGTCCTCAGTCAGACCTTTTCAGGGACGCTCAGATATCCTTCGTCGGTTTGGCACGTAACTCTTCCCCTCCCACTCGGCCAACCTCATTTGTGTTCCATATGAAAACCGAGCTGCGCTCACTAAAAAAGAGAAACGAAAAAACAAGCAGCCTTATCTTCGCGCATCTCAGAACAGTCTCCGGCACGCGTACACCCCACACACGAGACGACGGTCGAACCGCGCGCAGCCAACACGATAAGTATCAAAACCCACGCCCGTTCCCGGCGAACGCTCCGTAGTCGCCGCCAAAGCAATCAGGGGCCTGACTTCTATATCGAACCCATCCAGCTGACTGAACGCTCTCCTGTTTCCACCTTTGGCATTCACGAGCCCACATTACACTCCATTCACGCCTAAGCTGACAGTGCGGTGGGTGCTACACACTCGCCGGACCAATGAACCGGCTCTATTTCATCACCTGACCCCCGCTCTCAGCGCGCGGGTATGGGCGGTTAACGTGATCACGCGGCGAAAGATAGACGCATGACTGATGCGAATAACACGTAACCTCCACCTTACTGCCAGCTTAGGGGAAACGGAGCCCTGGCTTCTGGCCAAGCGTGTGACGCCTCCGTCGAAAGCACGAGGTTGACGTCAAACAGACCGGTCCGCCGCTGCTGCAGCCGCGGAGGCCTCGAAGCCTCTCGCTGGCTGAGGCGGGTCCGATTCAGGTAGGTGATCCGGTCGGTATACCGGTATACCTTAGCGGCGGCGGCAATACGGCAGCCTTTTCCCGCCCGGACTGTCAGTCAGGGAAGGGAGCTCACAAAGGGGTGCCTTGAAATGAGACGTTGCCCGCGAGGCCTTGGCAGTGACGCAGCAGAAAGGACGTGTCGGCGTTTCAGCTGTCCCTGCTGTGGTTGAACGGACCGGTGATGGCTCCCCAGACAATGGCCGCCGCCTTCCTGCTCTGTCGGCGGTCCGAGGAACGGGAGCAGGTGAAACAACAGGCCCCCGAACCCTCGGTGTCCGGCTTTGGCTCTGTGTGTGTGTGTGCAACTCGACCTCGGGCATTGCTCGTGCTCCGCGTCGTAAATTCCGGCTCGCTGTGCTGGCGGCTCTTCCACGGTCATCCTGTCCTGGTGTGTGGGCCGTCCGATGATGTGTGTCTCTCCGGGCTTCGGTGAACTTTGTGTCAATGTCAACGATATGTGTGCGACTGTTTGTCGTTGGCAACTACCTCTTCAACTGGCAAGTTGTTTACTGCTTAATTACCTTTTTTCTTTTTTGCGGAAAGCATTTTTCTTCTACCGCGATCACGGATTTGCAAAGGTAAACACGCAAGTCGCACTTTTCATTTGTGAAATCCTGAAATTCCTATCATTTCATAGGAAAAAAACGAGCGAATTCATTTATTGGGTAAAATAGTGAATAATGTTATAATAAAAATTCTTCCAGGACTTTATTTAAAAAATAAAAAACTACACCGCAAAAATGTGATCATCATCATTATTATTTATTTTCCTCGAGGACCCGCGGTATTGTACGAGGCACCTGGAATATACATCAATATATACATATAAAAAAGTCAATTAACTCTACAATAACGCAATAAAACACTGCAATCTAACTTCAGGGGTTCGAGAAGAAGAGGGTTTGCTGCTGCAAATATATTAGTGTTATTTATAGAACCAATGTGGTCAAGTATAGTGCATTCCAGTCTTTTATTGCCAGGGGTAATATATATATTCTACCTTAGCGAATCAATGTGTTTCCATTCTAATCAAGGCTATTGCGTTGGAATATTTTACTAATTTATTAGTTTATTTATTTGTCTATTCTGCCAGTCTTCACTTTGAACGTCAAAGCAGGGAGTTGTACAAGTGTAACCGTACACCATACCAAGGTAACCGTGGATAAATAACAGGACAGTGAATTAGCTACGCGACAATTAAGTGCTTTTATAGAGCATCATTAAAAGTAGCAAGTGGCACCAAACTATGACTACAGCCTTAGAAAGCTTGTTCCATTCATTCACAGTATTGGGAAAGAGGGAGGCTTTAAACAAAATGGTTCTATAGAACTGTTCAGTGAGAGTTCGATGCATGGTGTTTGTTTCGTGTGGGCCTAGTTTCATTAATTGCCGTGTAATGGCTAAAAAACAAGCGCAAATTGCCCTGGAGCACATTAAAAAAGATTTAAGGCGGTCTAGTTTTCGTCGTGTTGCTAAATCGCACAATCTAGACAAAACATATAAGTCGGAAATTGAAGACATGAAACTATACCGATGATACACAAAACGCAGTGCTTTCTTTTGGACTGCCTCAAGCATATCGATTAAAAAGACTTAGTGAGGAATCCCAGACAACAGCTGTGTACTCTGATATGGGTCTATTAATAGTTTTATAGGCGGTCAACTTAGTTTCAGAAGTGCAGTGACAAAGATTGCGTTTCAAAGACCACAGTTTCTGCATAGCTTTTTGGCCATGTAGTTTACATGGGCGTTCCAGTTTAGATTTGAAGTGATTAAGACACAGAGATATCGAAATTGATCAACAGACACCAGTGCTTCGGCGTTTATACAATACGAGAAAGACAAAGGTATACTTTTATGCGTTACAGTCATTTGAACACACTTTTTGGAGTTCAAATTCATGTTCCACTTTGTGCACCACGAATGAATCGAAGAGAGACAGCGATTAAGAGATTCCTGGTCTGACAGACCCTTTACACTACAAAAATAAAACACAATCGTCGGCAAAAAAGCGACATTGAACGGACGGATTATCTATTTTCAAGTCATTGATAAATATTAAAAACAAGAGTGGCCCGAGAACCTGATCCTTGGGGCACACCCGATAAGACAGATGATTCAGGCGAGAAAACACCATCAACGCTTACATACTGCCGTATATTTGTTAGATAAGAATCGAGCCAACGTAATATGTTCTCGTATAGTGATAATACAACGCAACTTGTGTAACAGCTTTTTGATGGGAAACGCGATCAAAAGCTTTCACGAAACTCTAGAAATATTACGTCAGTTTGACCGCCATGGCATCAATGGTAGCCCAAAAGATCATGTATCGTGTGAACTAATTGAGTTATCTGTGGACATCCCGCGTCTGAACCCATGCTGTTCATCTGTGAAAAAATTCATCATTTCTCGAAGAATACAATCAGATGCTTAAAAATTAGGTGTTCAAGTACTTTACTAGATGTAGACACAAAAGAAATAGATTTGTAATTGACGATACAGTGACTGTCGCCTGATTTAAATATAGGTAATACTCTGGCAATTTTCCATTCGTCGGGTACTGTGCCTGTGCTGAGGGTATGACAATAAATCAAGTACAGGAACTTAGCTGACCATTCGGCGTACCTAAAGAGACAAAAGTTCGGCATATTATCAGGGCCGCAGCTCTTTCTGATATCAAGATTAAGGATGGCCGCCAAAACGCCTTCCTCAGAAATGATAAATTCAGGTATAGTTCTACGAGGAACATCATATTCAGGAACTAATCCCTTGATCGACAGCAAATATAGAAAGAAAATAGTTGTTAAAAGCGTTAGGAATCAGTTGATTCTCATTAGAAGCGCCACTGGACATTTTCATGTCCCTAAAAGTAGACTTTTGTTTACTTTTCAGAAATCTCCAAAATTTCCCGGGGTTACTACACAATAACCATGTAACGTGACGTTATAAAAATTTTATTTAGCTTTTTTGACTGACGCCTTTAACTGCATGCCTGCGCAAAGAGGGTATTGAATAAGTATTATGTGCATCACCGAATTCGAGAGCTCGACGTAGTCTGCGTTATCAAATGAAGAATATAACGTGTCTTCCATGGTTTGTGCCTTTTCACCCTCTTGACACGTAACGGAACATGTCTCTGGATGGAATATTCTACCGTATATCTAAACCGCGACCACAAATCATTCGTTGAACAGTTAGCAGTTTTAAACATAACATAGAATTGAGAAAAGCTTTCCTGACTAAAGTATCCAGAATGTCAACGTCATTCGCACGATTGAAATCATGAAAATGCTTAACGTCAATGGTAGCAGACGGCTTACAGGCTAAGGTAAGAGTGCAAGAAACCAGAGAGTGATCAGAAACGCTTTCAAGTATTTCGCAGCAGGCGCCCTGCCGAGCGATCTTAGACGAAACAAAGACCAAGTCGAGTAGACTCTCACAGGTGTTAGCACGGGGCTGCTTTTCCAGCAATTTCGGGGTTGCTGGCGGGTTGTTCCTAGCTTTCCCTGGATTTACACGAATTGCTGAGATCGGGTCCGGCTTGAAACGGACAAGCAACTCGGACAACTCGGAGATGTGTGAAGTGGCAGCAGCCGATCAGGGATGCGATGTTTTCACGCGACACCCCTGTGGTGCTGATGATGACAACTAAAGACTTGGTTCTGGTTTGAAATGGATCGTTTTCGGAAATAAACTGTTTCAGAAAGATAGAGTTAGTATTCTCAACGCAGTTTAAAGATATAAAAACATGTTTTTAGCATGTAACTGAGCGTCTAAATAGCGCAAGAAGAATAAAAGTTTATGATGATGATGGCAAGCCGTAGCGATTCGGTTGCTGCGTGTGAACGCGGGCGGCCCCGTGTTGCTGGTGTTGCGACGTCAAGTTGCTGGGCCAAATTGCCCCATCTGAAGCAGGCCTTAGTAGACCGTTTAGGATTACGGACGACTTGAGTAAGGTTACATGAAAAGGTAATATCAATTAATAAGTGATATTGCTTACAACGGGTTGGCGAGACCACAAGCAGCTACATAAATGCGTGACGTGTTTCCACTAAAACAGTAACACTCCATTAATTTGTAATTCATTGAAGCGCCGTTTCATTTATGCGCGTAAAACGTTCATTCTAAGAAAAGAAAAAAAAAGAAAGAAGGAAGAAAAGGTAGTTAGTGAAAGGCGGCCAGCCTGGGATGCACCACAAAGAAATTTCACTGCAGAAAAGAGTTCCTTCTCCGCATTACATCTCTAATGAAAGGAACAATAGGCAAATGCGTGCCCAGCGGACTGAAAACCAATTCGTAACCCGGTCGTAGAAACAAAGGCTTCCGAGACAGAACACTGACTGTTCCTTCGGCAGATGCTCTCTCGTTTGCGTAAGGTCCCCGCGGGTTTCGGATAGCGCCGCGTCATCCATTGTCTCTGCAGGGGTTCATAATGCGCGTCAATGTGCTCGGCCAAAGCTCCAGCACGAGCGGACGACGCTCATTGTGCAAGTCCGCCCTCTTAACGACGAGCGTTCCTCTGTCCACTTGTCGTCGGCTTGACTGCCTCGCTCTTTAGCGAATCGTCGGCCGAATTTGCCACGTGTCTCGAGCGCGCTGTCACCCCGCGAAGGATTCTACTCTTTCCTCAACCTGAAATCCTTAAAAAATTTTGAAACCTGCTTTTTTTTTCTTTTTTTTGAAGCGCAATATCTTATGTTATAGATAGCTAAACCACCTTATACCTGAAAATTAAATGTGGCATATGAATGTCCAGATATCCGAAAGTCAGTCTGCCTTAATTGAAATGAAAGCGGCTACGACCGCGAAAGAAGTGATCGCATAGAGGAAATAAATTAACGAGAGCAGCATGACTGCAAAGCGGTCGAAGTTTTGTTACCGAGAAAGAAGTCTGACACACAGCAAGACCCTGCATTCGTAACTTAATTTGACTCCTATAGAGTGGCGTTCATATTCGACAATGGTGTTTCGTCGAATAAAGACTCGCCAGAATTATGGGTCAAATGGCGTTTTAACGAACGGCGATGTTCATTTTGTAGGGAACGGTGTAGGGATGTGCGAACAGTGGTATACTGGTTCGAACCGAGTAGCGCTGCATCAGTCATAAGCTTTCGCAGTGCAAGGAAAAGAGACGCCATGCCGGTTCTATTTGCAGTGTTGAAGCATAGCAGTGACGCTGGGCTATTTGATTAGAACCACTGTTCGCACATTCCTAATTGTAACCGAGGTGGATTTAAAAGGAAAGGTATTGCCGGCATGAATGAAGGGGCGGGACAAAGTCGGAATTTCTGCAAAGCTTGACTCTCGTCCCTCCTTTTTGTTTCACGACACAGAAAAAACAAACAAAGAAATCAGAGGGAGCAGGATAAATCCTTAAATCGCCCCTGACCGTACATGTGTTGTTTTATTTAGGCGCAGCAATCATATTACGGTTGTTGCTATTGTTGTTTTTTGGTTCGAGTTTGAGTTTTTTCTTTTTCTTTTTTTATTAGTTTTAGCGAAATGAGAGAACGAACACTGTCGACATTTTACCCTGACGATGCGGACGTCGACAAGCACATTACCGGCGGCGAGCGAAGCGACCCTTATTCCTGTATACAGTTTCATGCCAGCGAGCCCGTTCGACGGGTTTACATAAATTACAGGCATATAATAGGGCAATTTGCCTAAACGTTGTTGGATGAAACTGCCGTCCGTCAAAGCGACCGCCATTTTCTAAAATGCTCTTTGGTGGAAGCTTTCTATTCGAACTGCTAGTTTTTGTAATATTAGTATACCGAAGGTCTTTATAGGTTAGCTGACTTGAACAACCTGCATCCCTAGAGTCGACAATCACAATGGGTGCTATTCTTGGAGTTTTCGTGTCTTTCTGAAATCGTGGGACAGATACGCGAAACATTATCTAGGAATATATCTCAGTGCCAGTTACCTTTTTGCGTGCTTCTACTGGTTCATTTAGCCTGTAATGACGATTGCGCTCAAAACTGCGATGGTAACATGGCCTACAAAACTATTAATTAAGAGTGAATTAAGACACTTCAGTTAATTACGCATCAGCCGATCGTGATGAATGTCCTTCAAACTATTAATAAAAGTAAATTAAGACGCTTCGGTTAATTACCCACCAACCGATCGTGATGAATGTCCCCCATCCAATGCGGGTCAAGTCTGATATTTAGTAAAGGCGGTATCTCAGTAGAGTTAACCCCTTCCCCCTCAACCCTCCCTCCCTTTCAGCAATCTTTACTTTAAATGTTGTATGGAATGCATCATTTGAGGAGCAATTGTTTAGGTTTGTTTAGAAGATTAAACAGTCGTTTCGTGGAGTGAAGAACATCGTGTTTATTATTTCCCCCCCCCCCTATAAGAGAGTATTTAAAACTTACGTGGTTTCATGTGAGCTGACCTCACGACTCGACACCGTAACGTCACGTCACATGACGTGATCACGTGATACTACGACGTCACGTGACATCAATTTCGCCTCCAAATTTAGCAGTGAAATGCACGGACGGACTGACACATTTTTAGAAATGGGGGGGGGGGGGGTATTTCGTTAAAAAGCACGCCATGCTTTAAAACGATCACCCTGTATATATACAATCTGCACGTGGTCTACTGCCCGATTTCTTCCCAACGGATGCCGCAAGACGGGCCTCGGCGGTGGCCGTGCCATTCGCCGCACAGCTGGCCCCCTCCGTAAGCGGAGATCGAGCGGCAGCCTTCGGCTCCCGAGCTCCATTTCTGGGCGCCGGGAACGTCCAGCCGGCTTAATTATCGCTCCCCGAGATCCAGTTATGTCCTTGTTGTGTGGCCGAGTGTCGGTCGACGTGTTACCGTTTCGGACGGACGAGGCGAACGCGTTCGTTGCGCAACAGCGGACAACAGACGGTGTGCGGAGCCTCGCTCGCTGCCAAGGGCACTGTCTGAGTGGATGGACACAGAGCCTGCAGTACGAGCGGTCCCGTGAGAGCTTACATTCCCCCCCCCCTCTTTTTACTGCCTGTTTCTTCCTTGTCTCGCGTTTTAATCGACTGGATGTTGCACAAACACTAATGGAGTTCTAAAATGGGCGCGTCGTTTGTTTCCCTTGTTTTGTCTTTTATGTAGAGCTGGCAAGCATATCGAGGAGTGTGCACTGTATGTCTGTGTGTTTCGGTATGCGAATGCACGTGGGTATTCATGCGCGTTTGTATATCTGTTTGTGCATATGTGTGCGCTCTTGTGCGTGCATCTGTGTATATCTGTTTACGTGCGTGTGTCTGGTGTACTTTACGCACACACGCACACACGAGAGCGGGAGAATAATGCGCGCGCAATCAATCTCTCTCTCTCTCTCACTCTTTCTGCGTTTATGTGCATTTACTTGCGTCTGCTGTGTTACCGTTTCGGGCGAACGCGTACGTTACGCAACAGCTCCGGACAACAGACGGTGTTGAGGAAAGGCTGGCCGATAAGTGAGTGCGCAAAGTGATTGGTTCCAAAGTGGCACTATACCTTTACCGAGTCTTGTTGGTGACAAGTCCTACTCCTTCTTATTCCCGTCCTTCCCTCGCTGCCGTCGCAATTCGAGAAGAATGGATGAAGGGTCCCCAGAATGTCGAAGTTATACGTCCGTATACAGTATAGGCCCTTGACGAGGACGAACTTACGGAAACACAACGGGCTCAACCAATCAAGACCGAAAATTTGCGACTGCGATTCCAGCTTTTCTCTTCGCTAAAACGGCGGGTTGAAAACAGACCGCTCAAGGCTTTGCCTGCCCTCTTTATTCAGCCAGCTAGGTGCGCGTGCGGTCGGAGGCGCATCTTCATTAATGAGAATAGTCATCATGGAACGTAATTTTTACGGCCGCTGCAACAGCGAAAAGTCATCGATCGCTGGGAGACTGTGGGAGTGAAACAATTCCCACATAAATTCGCTTAAATAGTTTCAGAAATCTAACAACTGTTACGGCCTATCTTGATGACGGACTATAACGACGTCACTGGAATGTGCCGGCTAAGATGAATCTACAAAGTTAACGAGCGGGTTGTAGGTAATAATTAGCTCGCTAATTATTGCGTCGCACTCGTGTCCTGACGTCCCCCGCAATGGTTAACGTTAATTACCCTGAAGGAATCGTATTTCATTTTTAAACAACATCATCTTGTCTGTCGATGTTCAGAAGGTTTTGGGTGACTGGAGGTTTTGTCCCAACATAAGGCCTTCTAGGCTTGATCTGGTATCATCATGCAGACCATAACCAAGAAAGAAGTCGGTTTTGCAAAGTCAGGCCTTTGGGGTTTTGTCCAAACTAGCTACTAATTCGATCAGTTTTGATAGGAGAGATTTCCGGAGAATGAAGCAGGTTAAGAAAGAATTGGAACTCAAGAGTTTAATTTTGTTAGGAACAGATAAAACAGGCAGATTTGTGCTACTACCGGCTGCGTCCTTCAAGGTGAAAGTTGAGTCAGCGTTAGACGGTCTGTTTCATCCTTGCGTTCAAAATGTTCAGAAACTGAAAAGAGGGCTGTTCTCAAGGACTTGACAGCCGCTTCGGCTGTCAATTTCCTGGTAAAGGATCACAAACCTGAGTCCCCCCTACGATCAATGAGGATGGCACGTTTTTGCAAAAGTGCCGCAGCGTCCTGGCAGTCGACAACTTGTTGTCGCTTAGAAACTCTGAAGATGGGCTGTTGGTGCCTTTCCATTCAAAATCCTGCAAGTTGGCCTCCTTGGACATTAAGGATTTGTATTATTTACTGGACAAATCTGTCCTTCTTTGTAGAGTGCGGCAGTTTGTGGAGGATAGTTTGGTAAAATTTCATAGCGCTTCAGGAATTGACGTTGGTAGTTTTTTTAACCTTCTTGATATTTACTTGAGGTCAACGGCTGTTGAGGTTGATGGGCGTGTTTTCACGCGGAAGCAAGGGTCTTCTTCCTGGCGCCGGTATTGTCCGGAATTTATCTGGGTGTGGTGGACCGTGTTGTGCACGCTAAGAGAGAGTCGATGCTGCGGGCGTGTGCAATAAAGTTGTGTATCCACTGCAGTATATATACAACTTTTATTGCGTGTGTTTTTGGAGGTTCTGATGTACATGAGTGGATTGATTTTGTAAAACGGCAGGCTCGTGAGTTGTCGTTCACAACAGAAGTTTGTACAACTGGCGTTCTACAGTTTCAAGACTTGAAGATATTTTCTGATCAAGGTTTATGTTGGGGCTGTGATAAAGAGGCGCAGAGGCCTGTTGTGCCCTTTCACAGGTGTCATCCAAGGGCGGTAAAGCGGGGAGTTGCGCATTCGCTCCTCAGGAATGCCTTGAACAAGTCATGTTGTCACCTTTTGCTGAATTGTGTTCTCTCTTAAATATCGAGATTGATACATTCGGGGTACTGTATGAACGTTATAGTAAATGTCGCAAACGCTAGTTTATCTAGCTCAGCAAATGTCACGGAGCGCAAGAAGCAACTGGGTCTATGTGCCGTTTTATCATGCATTTTCCCCCTATTTGTAAGGCTTTGGCGGGAAGGCATGGAGTAAGCGTTGTGTTCAAGAATAATTTGAAGCTGAGTAATTTAACCACTTTCTTAGATGGTCAAGCGAGGGTGTCGGAAAAAACACAGAGAACCAGCAACCGATTGTGTAGAAGCAGTTATCTATGACATCTCTCATGGCGTGTGGGTTCATGTATGTCGGCCAAACTGGTCGATGGTTGAATGACCGTATACACTAGAACATAAAAGGGCGGTGGCGTTGAAATCTCCGAATTCTGAAATTGTTTAAACACCTTGTGAGTGCAGGTGACAAAGAAAAGATCCGATCAAAAATGATAAAAGAAACACTGTGTATAACAAGCGCTGAAAACTGCATGAGTATGCCCTCAACTGTGTTGGACGCAGATATGCGGTACTTTCTTTCTGGTTGAGTTAAAGGTATTGTTGGGTCGTTCGGGGCAAGGAGAAGGTTCTCTGGTGTCCGTCTGGGTCTAGTTCACCTCACTGTGTTGTGGGGTTACCGGTTTTTGGAGATAAGGCGTTGGTCCCTTGTAGCCGCTTGAGCCTTTACCTTGACTGCTTTGTGGGGTTGACGGTTGGTGCTTTCAGCGTGTTTGGGGGAGTTGTGGACTTATAGAAAGAAGATGTCTCAAATGCCTTTTTTTTAGTTTGAACAGCGATGTAATAATGTAAACCTATAGCCCTAACCTGCGAGCTTGCTCGCAACCAACCGAAAGTAAAGTTTGTATAATATAGATTCGCAGCCCTTTCTCGGACAACGAGATAAATCCAAAAGCATTAGATACTTTCGTCAAAGAAAATCATAGTCACGTCGAGGTAAGAAACAAGTATTCCGGGCGCTGCGGCGACGCAGCTGGGGCGATTGGCGTGTTGACACAGGCGGCGAGGAAGCATGGCCTTGACAAGACGTCATGACGCAGCTGAACTGAGAGACGAATTCAACTTGGCAGCTGGTAAACCTGCAGGAGCTGTCGTTTTCGAAGCACTTTCTCAACCACGTTGTTTAGACTTTTTTTTTTTTTTCACGCCGAAGGTTGATTGATTACAATAAGAATGCGCCTCAGGTTTAAAAACAAAAACGCGCTCCCGGTTCCTTGCTATGTCCTGCAAATAAACTACGGCAACAGCAGAGGCAATACACACTTTGTAGCACTCAGACGACGCGCAGTCACACTGCAAACGTTACGTGAAACCATGACGTCACGTGCCATAACAACACTACAGGAAATGTAACATCCGGGGATCCGCTGGAAGCCACGCCGGGGAAAAGAATGTGTGTAGTCAGTTCAAAGTAAGTCAATTATTTTTAGTAAGTGAAATTTGAGTTTGGTGCGGTAAAGTTGCGTTTTCGCTGTGGTTTTTTGCCGTGTGTGTGCGTCGTTCCTGTCAATGTCATTCTGCTGACGCGTCCTCGGGCGGGGGATTACGTGCGGGGCACGATTAATTCCACGGGAGATGGCCCCTATCGTGTCGCCAACCTGGTCGCGCACAAGACGAATGTCCTCCGGAAGCGCGAGCGTCCAAGGTCGAAGCTGGACAGAGGAACCAAGGTCGCTCCTGAATACTCGATGCTACCGCTGCTACAGTCGGGAGGGGGCTGGCCACGGAGCAGACTTGTACGCTATTCATTACAGATAATCAAATTACTCGTAATCGAGATTACTTCTTGGAGTAATTTTGCTTAATAATTTAATTACTTCTAGTTGGAACGTAATCACCAGAGTAATCTGCTTTTGGGAGTACTGAAATTATTCTTGTAATCGTCGCTATCTTTTTTTCTCTCTCCCCATCCTAATGGTGCGTTTCTTTTTACGAGTTTCCTACCAAGAAATCCTCGAGTGAGGTCTTCGACAGGGGGATGATCTACCAAATTTGTATTGAGTAGTATGTAATTCGGTGACCTTAAATCAATGATGGAAAGTACGAAAGGGTTGTAGCCCGATTCCTTCCATGTTATTTCCCCAGTCCCGAATGCCCCCGTGCCATTTCCCCTGAATGTCGAAATTCCCGTTTTCAAAATCGCCCCTCTCGCTTGCCCGAGTCTCACCGCGCCCAATTTACCCGCTATGTCACCTGCGGACGGTTTGGTTGCGTGTTTTGCGGTGCACGGACATTTCGGTGCACGGAACGGTATGCGTTTGTGATACACGTCGGCACGCGGAATATTCGGTGCGTGGTCGTTTAAACTCGCAAATTTCCAATGGTTATTGCTAAAATTAAGGGTGTGATTTTGTAACATTCATTCTCATATTCTGTACATTACGTTTTGGCATTTGTTAACGCACTCTTGCCTAATGCTAATAACTCGACTCGTGCACCTCTGCTTGCTATTATTCGACCTCTATCTCCTGCATCTTGACACTCTGATCTTGCGGAAGACGATGTCGAACTGTAGAAAAGTTCCGACCTCAACATCCTAGATAGCAATGTTATCATCGCTCCCAGAAGTCCTGGAAGGTTCTCGAGGTTCTTTTGTTTAGATGAACTTGAGGTTGCGCTAGAGTAACTGTATATGCTCCGCCTTGCGGAGCAGAGTACCACAATGGTGCCTCCAGGGCGGCCATGTTGGATCCAAGGCCGCATTGCGGGAAGCGACCGTCGCTTCTGCAAGAGCCCCGGATGCGCGAGCTACGCGATCGTCCTCCGTGTCGTCTTCTTCCCAGACTTTGAAAACATGTTTTAAAACATCGCTCGCGTCATAAAACAGCGCGATTATACTGTATCCAGTGGCTACACATAAGTTTGAATGGTCAAGGAACCTTCCAGTTCGTTCTATTTTAGTGTAGGATGTATATGTCGCAAGCGCAAAGCGAGATCGAACCACGATCCGCCGAAACTTGGCACCTGCAAGGTCGCTTTCCCGCACGAAATTCGGATGCAACTCGGTTCACGTGAACGCTTCTCCGCCAATACGGAGTTGGCGGCGAAAGGAAAAGGAACGCTATACGCAGAGTTACTCTGGGCAGCCCTTCTTATTTCTTTTTTGTTGAATGCTTTGTTTCTTTTGAGGTTAAACCTGTGTTGGTAGCTTTCCGTTTTGTCCTTTGTCCCATAACAAGACTGGGGGGATCCAGGAGAATTGATAATGGAATAGGGCAAAGGGGTCTAGGACTTTTCGGTGTAGGACATTTCGGTGCGAACTTTTAGGTGCACGGACATTTCGGTGCAAGGACGTTTCGGTGTACGGACTTTTCGGTGCACGGACTTTTCGGTCTGCGACTTTTCGGTGCTCGGACATTTCGGTTCACGGACATTTCGGTTCACGGACTTTTGGGTGCCTGGCATACATGTACGTAACGCGTTACAAGTAACGAGTTACTTGTACCTAGTTACTATTTTTGGTAACGAGTAACGTATTTAGTTACTTTGTAGAAAAGGAACGAGTAACGGTATTTAGTTACTTTACGGCCAAGTAACGAGTAACGGTATTTAGTTACTTTTACGGCCAAGTAACGAGTAACGGTATTTCGTTACTTTTGAGGAGTAACGTGTACAACACCGCTTAAACGGCCTTGTTTTTATTCTAGCCTGAGTATGCCTCTATCGCGACAAAGGCAGATGGGCAACCCGAAAAATCACTAAACATGCAGTATGGCAGTGCAGCAACATTCATGCCGAGCACGCCTGTCGAACAGTTCGACTGGTGTGTCCAGCGATAAACGCTGCTGTATTTAACTCTACTGATGTCCTCCACCCAACTAACATATAAGGTTCGTTGGTTGCACCTCCTACAACCGGGTACGGACCGAATGTAAACCCGGAGGTTGCAAACACGGGAAGGCACATAACACATTCCCCGCTGTCCTCAATGAAGGCGCAGTTCCCGAAGATTCACCAGATATTCCTGAAGCACAACACTGCCGTTCCTTCGAGCGCGTCAGTAGAACGGCGCTTCAGCGTCGCCGGAGATGTATTTTCAAAGAAGCGGGAAACGTAACTGATGAAAACTTCGACAAATGACTACTAAAAAGAAAACAATAAACCATGAAACAAAAACAGTTCTGTATTTGGTCGTCAAAGTAACGTGGAAAGTAACTCGTTACTTTTGAGGTAACTCACGCGTTCCTTTTCAGAATCGGTAACGAGTAACGTATTTAGTTACTTTTTCAGCGAGTAACGAGTAACGGTATTTAGTTACTTTTTCGGGTAACGTGTACATGTCTGGTGCCTGGACATTTCGGTGCACAGTCAATCAAAATCGAAAGTTTTTTTTTCTTTTTCTTTCTAAAAGTGACAAGCACTATTTTAGCTAGAAATGCACGCACTTCATAATTTTGCAGACCTGGTCATCCATTCACGGTCACTTAGTGATATACGACCTAAGGGACTTTGTTAGGTGCAGCACGATCCTGCGTGAGGACTGTGGACGTTGGACGTTATGTTTCGTCTGCCCGTGTCTCTTTTCCAACGTACGTACTAGACGCACCACATCGTGTTTACGCGTTGGGTCGATACAGGCGTTCTCGGCGTTTTCTGTAAGGTAATATCCACTCTGCCGCCCTGGAGGCACCATTGCGGTACTCTGCTCAGCAAGGCGGAGCATGTACAGTTACTCTAGCGCAGCCTTGTGTTCATCTACACAAAAGAACCCCGAGAACCTTCGATGACTTCTGGGAGCAATGATACCATAACGAGGTCGGAACTTTCCACAGTGAATGTTTCCCAGTCGAGGTCAAGATGCAGGAGGTGGAGGTCGAATATTAGCAGAGATGCGCGAGTGGATATTGGTAATATGTCTAGAAAAGGCCCCAACAGCAAGAAGCTTGAGAATGTTGAAAATTATCCGAGAGTGTGGTGAAATATGGGAAACTTCGTGGAACTTTGAGACGTCCTTCTTCCTGTGTCCTTTTTCTTTCACGACGTTTCCCATCGTTTACCAAAGTCTCGTGTAATTTTCAACATGATCAACATCAACCAGCTCGCCTGCGCATTCACCATTTTTTCGTTAAGCTTGAAAAGTTGTTTCTGTACGATAACTCAGAACAATTTGGAATATCTTCAAATGTGCGTCCACCGCGAAATCCTATAGCATCGATTGTTCAGCACACCTGACAGAAGAAATTAAAGTTCTTAATCCCATCCGTCACGCGTCGCATGTTTTGTCATATAAATCGAGGCATAAGACACATTGTTGACGTTTTTTGCCAAGCATGGTTCTAACAGATTCTTAATATAATCTATTTAAAGAATTAAAAAATATATGATAAAAAAAGGTTTTTCCAAGACAGTTTATACAACATCCCTTATCTGTTGTGGATGCCGCTCAGAAGTGCATTCGGTAGCAGAAAATAAAGCTGCAGGACCTCGATATGAAGCTTGTTCGATACGAAGCCCCAGCACAGATATTTCGGGCAAAAGGTTACAGATGGGCCTACTAAAACTCATAGGCAACAATGACTACAACTGATGGCTCAGTTGAGCAGACAATAAAAAATGAAACAGCCGTGCTTACAAACAAAGGCATTGACATCAAGGGGGTTTCAAGGGGTGGGGTTATTGACGACCCTACCCTATCTTTAAAATAACAAGTATGTTCTTTCTTGATCGGTGTAGTAGTTTCAAACCCCGAACCACTTAGTTTCCAGGGAATCAGGAAGCCCTTCAGAATCGCAACAAATATTTTAACATCCTTTGCAAACTCGCGACAAAAAACTCTTGCGCTCGTCATGCACGCTGTCATCGAAATGGTCATTTCCGGTCCGTCAAGTCCAATAAACAATTGGTATCTGACCCACTATGAGGGGAGAACTTCCGCTGTCCGCATAGATCGAGGGTTGCAACCACTGAACTTCCAAGAGCCGCCTGGAAAAGAAAAAGGTAGAAGAAAAAAAAAAAAGGGGGGGGGGGGGTCCAAACTCTTTTTTAGGGAAATAAATGAAACTTTAAATATTTTAGATTTATCCGAGTCAAAAACAGTTCAACTGTACGTAAAGTAGCAGTAGCACGAGAGTAGCAAACCGCAACCCACTCTTTCAATTTAAAACGCGTTCATTTTCTCTTTCTTGGATAAGAGCTCGTGTGACCGAGAGGAAGTTGGGGAAAGGGGGGGGGGGAGGTGGGTAGGTTTACAATACATACCCGTTTTCACCTCAAGAAAAAGGAAGTTTTGCTCAATGTTCATGCGCCGCGCGAAGTAGTTCTTACAAGATTTGGCTGTCGGAGGCAGAAGCGATGCCTTTGGCGTTTGAAGCGTGTACGTCTTGGTTAAATAACATATATCTAATCTAAAATGCACCTACATATTTCTTAAATTTCCACATAAAGGGGGAAATTAGTAATGATCCGCGAGAAGCCGTACTGTTTTTTACTCGGTTCTTGAGGTGGGAGCCGAGTATAGGGAGCCTGAAAGAGCCGCATGCGGCTCGCGAGCCGCAGCTTGGCCACCCCTGGCATAAATGGTTTACAAAGAGTAGCTGGATGATGTCAGTGCCGTCATTCTCCTTTTCTTTTAGCACTTTGGAAATAATACTTTGGAAATAATAAATCCAGCGATAATAAAGCAAGAGAAAAAACACTGACAGTCATTTCTGAAGATTTGGCAGCTCTCTGCCTGGTTTGAGGGTGACATGGTGGAAAATAAATTCCAACCACAATTTAATGCGCAAGTAATTTTCGCAAATTCAAGCGCCTCCGCACTACGAAAAATAATCAATCAATCACTTGTAGCTCATTACAAAACAACGTAGGGGTGTGCGAGTACAACTGTAACAACTGTAAATCAAAACAAGCCGAATAGACTGAATACTAAATTTATTTTGTATGAGATCAAATGTCTACTACTACTCGTGCAAACGTAGCAGTGGCTGTACATGATCTGGGATGAACTTCTCCTTTCGAGCCATAACGATGTTGCTGGCCGTAAAAGAACTGCTTTAAATCGATGTTTATCAGTTTATGTTTATGTTAAAGAAAAAGAAAATCAGGGCGCGTGGTTTCGGACATCCGGTATTTACGTAGATCTACGTTTGGGTGGCGCGAGAAGGGAAACGTGGCTATGCTTTCAGTCATGATTTATTTTTGAGGAAATCACGGCGCCCTGTAGAGCGGTGAAATAATACACGGCAAGCATATGACGATATGAGAAGTATGATAAGTGTTGGCCACATGCGGTTCGTTGGTATCTATGTTATCTTACGTCGTGTTTCTTGGAATTTGAGAACACAAATCGAGACTCATATTTACTAGAAAAGTCTGTGCACCGAAAAGTTCGTGTATGGAACCGTCCGTGCACCGAAAAGTCTACAGTGCACGGAACTGTCTGTGCACCGAAAAGTCCGTGCACCGAACAGTTCGTGCACCAAAAGTCCGTGCACGGAACTGTCCGTGGCACCGAAAAGTTCGTGCACGCACGAACTTTTCGCAAAGCAATGCCCCCAAAGTATTTGAAAGGTGTTCTGCCAATCTTTTCCGGCGTTTTTATCCTCGACAGGCACGTTGTAAGTGATATGGGACGGCCTTACATACATTTCTGATTTTGAAGCTAATTTAAATAACTATCTGTTCCTCACACATATCACCTCTCAAACATATAGAAGTCTGTTATCGCCTCTTTTATGTGGTGAACATTACTTTTATGTGTCTGTGGGCTGGACAAAAACAAAGTAAACAGGGGCGCGCGGCGGAACTATGACGATTACGCACGCAAACCGTAAGAAAGTGTCCAATTAAGTAGCTGCCATGTCGAGTGGAACGTGAAATACTACTTCGTTTTACTTAACAAAAAAGAATCTTGAAGGACGCTTAAGCTTCGCCTTTAAAAGTGGAACGCGATAGCGTTAACGGGCCTCTTTTGCATCGCATTCTCATTTGCCGCGCAAGCGTGCCTCGCGTGGCCTAGTGAAAAGCGTCTGACTCGCAACCAAAAGGTCGTGGGTTCGAATCCCGCCTAAAATTCTTAACTTTTTTCTTCAAGGCAAAGGAATTACTTTCAAAAGTGAAATCATTTGAGACATACGACGACCTTTTAATTCGCATTACATGTCATGTTTTAATCACTCTCATTCCACGCGTGATGTCACGTTTCACGTGAGCATTGTGGGTTGTTTGAAATTCTTGCGCGAGGGTATGTAGCTCTGACGTTGTGAACCTATCGACCAATCAGGATTTTCCAGTCACGCCACCGACATCGGCTTTTCTGCGACATGAGCTCCTTAACGCTATCGCGTTAAAATCATCAATTAGCAAGGGTGATGCTCATTTGCAAATTAAGTTGACCGGCACCTTCTCAAGAACAAACCTCAACAGCCAGGCTATGCCAGCTTATTCTGTATAAGAAAATGTTCACTTGGGCAAGCGCTATTTTGGGCCAGATTCGATCTGAGTGCGAAGGTGCGTATAGATTAGAGTGAACAATTGCGATTACTTCTTGCTGCATGATTAGTCGCGTGCATGCGGTGCTGAGTGTAAACAATGTTTGGTTAGAACAACAAACATTTGGATTGCCGCTCGGTGTTTCTATAAAAAATAGACTGAAAGGAATTATCCTAAAACTTTTGTTACATTTTGAAAATTTCATTGCTTTTAGCTCAGTTGTGTCGTCATCATATACATATATATTGTGAAGTGTATTTCGTAAACCTTATTTCATGATATATATGGCCACGAGGTGCTCATTTCATAATTTTATGTGATGTAATTAATTCCTTAGTTCAAGGACACAATCACGATTTCACTTTTAATACTGCAACACAAAGTTGTACCAATCACGGGTATTTTAGGCGACCTACCAAACTTCGCGACAACATTTTATACCGTGTAAATATATCAGCTTGAACTTTAGAATTTTACTTAAACACGAAGAAAGGACAATAAAATACAGTATAGTTCTAAATTTCAAGCTGATCTATTTACAGGTATGTACCAACAAGCTCAACTCTTTACCATTGTACTTAAACATTTTGATTCAGGTAAAATATATGTTACTGGTAAACAAAGGGATGTTGAGTCGTATGAACACGACGTTATGTATGTTAATGTAGATTTTCTCCTACTCTTGCGTCGAAATGAAATAACGGAATTTAATATTTTTGATACCCAAAAACAAAGGTAAATTGCACGGACGCTCGAAGAAACTACATAGTTAATCGTTTCACGGCGTATATAGTGTATATTGCAAGAACAACGCGGAAAATATATTCTCAATTTAGCGGTTCAAACCGGTTCGAACCGGTTCGAACCGGTTTGAACCGTTATTTTTTGCTCCCCGGAACTGAACCGGAACCGAACCGAAAGCCGTGAACCCGAACCGGAACCGAACCGATAAAAATTTCGGTTCAACACTCTGAGCCCAACTACCCAAAAAACAATTCGCGGCTCGAAATTAGTTTTTTTTTTTCCGCCCGAAAACCACCGATCGAGAACTGGCCGGTTTGAGTCGCGCTCACTCTCTTCTCCGTGGTCACGTGTCGTTTTCTAGGGTTTAGACACAACCACCAAATATAATCAAGATCGGGGGTCATCGAAGGCACACACTAACACGATATTAAATATAAAAAAGACATATGATACGCTTTTTTGTGGCCTGTAATAGTCTGCAAATACGTTGATTAAGGGAAAAAACGAGTATCACAACCACGTGACTTTCGCCAACTGCTATATTTCTTCTTCCTACCAGTCCAGTTTCGGTTTCGGTTTCGAGCAGTTGCGTTTTTCTTACTTTATTAAAATATATATGTGACGCTGTAGCAAACTATTGATAGGGTAGTCTTCTGACACCATATTGAATCACATAACAAAAAAAATTAAAAATAAAATTTTGGGGGTGTCAGTGTTCCTTTAATATCCTCCCGAGACCAGCAACCTTGATGGTGCGGAATGCACATTGCAAAAGAACTGCGGAAGCTCGTCGTCAGCACGCTCTCAGCAGCCGCGTACACAGCTATGGCCACCAGTAAATGCGTTCTATACTTATTTATGACGTCTGGTTAATGCATTACCTGTCCCATGGAGTGAAGCCGGCAAACGGCACCTAAATTCCCATTGGCTGCGACGCGTCATGTGGCTCCACAGCAACAGCGTCATCGTTGCTAGGGGACCAGCCGAACTGCTGGCGGCGCAGCGCAAAGGGTAGAAACATGTCAAAAAGTGCTCATGGAGGTTTTTTTTCAAACAAAGTAAATTAATGGCTTTGAAAAGAAAATTTCGTACATTTCGGTCTGGGTGGGAATCGAACCCGAGCCTCCGGGGTGCGAGCACGAGCACGCTTCCCCGATGCCACGTCGGCTCCACGGTCCCCTCGGTTCTGTGCCTAATGCGTGCGTCACGCCCTTTCGCTTTCCCACACGTTAACAATCTTAACAGCCGATTTTTTTTGTGCATTTGATATTTAAATTTTGTCTTTTGCTGACCTGAGCATTCCTATCCTTTAAGACGTTGTCTTCTTCCACACCTTAATGTTTGCCCTAATTTTGAATTGCTTTCTTTCTTCCGATATGATTCGGAATCATTTCTTCTTATGGAGATTGTCGTTTCTACATGTCATTTATAGCAGTGGCAATGTCTTGTAAATTGGAGATTTCAAACGCTCGCAAAATTACAGAAAAAAACATTTAAAAAAAAAGGGAGGGGGAGGATAATGGGCTGCGCAGCAAGAGGCATGGCGATGACCCCAGTGTGATTTACACAAACTAAGATCATATGAAGAAAACACCCTATAATTTCTGAGTTATGCGTGTATCTGTCTGCTGTTCTGACTCGCCAATAAAAACAGATATAGGGATATCTCTACGTAAAACGTATTCATCAATAAACTATTTTTTTTCTTTTTTAAACGCACAATGCACCCTAGACAAATTAAAAATAAAATGAACGAATGAAAATTAGCAGTCACTACCCCCCCCCCCCCCAATCCTCTCTCTTCCCATATCGGTCTCTATGCCACGTGTACAAAGGAGAGAGAACAAAACACGAAGAGAACAAGAGACGGCCACAAAGAATGAACCATGAAAAGTTATGAATGCCTGCGGTCTACTAAACTTTCTCGTCGCACCTTGGATGAAGCAGTGGCGCGTACACCCGTCCCATCAGCATGCACATCACGCGCGCCGCGGCGAGGAGTCCTGCTGCCAGACACTACAAAGTCAAACCAAGATGCGCCGCGAGGCTGCCTACAATACGCGGTGCCACAGCTCTCACTATCGTCGGTCCTCGCAGCGGCAGCGTCCCCCTCGCCCCGCGCGGTTTTGTTCGCTAGGTCACGTGGGTCCCCGCCATAAACAATTCAATGTCAAGAAGTAGACAAGAGGGGGCTACCCAAGGCCCGTCCGAGCAAGAGGTCTGGCACCGGATGTCGCGGCGGCCGCCCGCAAAACGCATGCGTGATGCGGTCACCGACGGAACGGAGCGTTTGTCTTGTCGGTCCGGATGAGCTGCCGTCCGGTCCGGACAGCCCACTGACCACCCGCACCGGGAGATATGCGACGAAGCGTGACCACGTGCTCCCGGGTTACTCAGCTGGGCCGACGATGACGAGGAATGGCAGTTTTCTGCGCTTACGGGGTTAGAGTAGAAGCCACGCGAAGGACGCTGCCTGCAAGAAGAAATGTTTCGGCTGCTTTCTCCTAAAGTTGTTTGTAATCAAGGTGACACTCGGGGTTTCTTTTGTCGTCTAGAGATGAGACACGTAGGTGAGTGCCTCTTCTGTAGCTTTGTTTTCTGATTATATGTTTTGTTGTTTTTTCCCTGTGTGATACGTTTCCCGCTTTTCGTTCGAAGAAGGGAAAGGATATGTTGTCTATACATATATTTCGAACTTCGTTTTTTTTTAATGTAGTTCCGAAATCAGCAAAATTTGAGGTTGCTTTGGGATTGACAGTTTTCGGAAACCTTGGAAAAGAAAACTAATAAACCGAATAATTATCACTTTATAGCGTCATGGTTAACTACAAACTTGCAAGGAAACGCTTCTGTCCCTTTTTTAAATTATTATTATTGGTGTTACTATTTCAATTAAGCTGAATATGTAGCACTTCTTTCTTGAGCTAAAAAAAAAAAAAAGAAATGAACGGAGACCCGAAGGGCGGCGTTGAGTGGCACCCGTGTTTTTACGTCTGGCTGTAAACCTTTACCGTGTTGCGCGTACCCACTACCGGAGCCTTTGAAGCATGATTTAAAGCGCGCGCCTCACGGTATCGATTTGCTCAAAGTCCCTATAGACACCATCGACGTCCCAGGGACAGCAGCACCAGGTATCGTCACTCCCAACAAGAGCACTTGAGAGAGTGACGTGCGCTCCCGCACCGGAGGACGTGCCCCCCAGTTCTGTGTAGGGAGTAGGGGAGTTCCAGAGGCAGACGCCGCGAACGCTATCGACGACTCCACACACCGTGGACAGCAACACGATCCGGCCATGAACGAAAGACGGCAGCAGACATTCCGCCAGCTGCCCCCGCCGTTGCCGCTGCCAGGGCGCGGGAAAAAACCGGATGGAGCGGACCCCCTCTCACCACGAGGCAGTCCCACCAGCGCCGAGCCTGCCCCACAGACCGTCTGACAGCGCTCCGCCAACACCGGGAACAACCACGAGCACGACGACGACGATACGACGCGGTCGACGCGGCGGCAACAACAGGTAAGCGCCGATCTCCTGGCTGTCAAGACAGCTAGGCCTAACGGAGGTCCTCTGGCTCGCCGTAGCGGGCACGTCGTCTGCGCTCGCGTCGTCCGCTACGGGTCTTCTGCTGCTACGCGTTCTGGTCGCGTCGTTCCAACCGTAGCCCGTTTCTTTCTTTTTTTATTTCTTTGTCTATGTGTGCCTGTTTTGCGTGATTATTTATTATAATGGAGCACGCTTTCGGTGCTGCTCAGCGTGGATCAAGCTGTCACCAAATTCTCTCACGTCGTCGTGGGTGTGCGGCTTGAAGGGGATAAAGCTTGAACGCGGTGTCACTTTTCCTGGTTTGCTCCACATT
Organism: Ixodes ricinus; assembly: GCA_037355805.1. Classification (NCBI taxonomy): domain Eukaryota; kingdom Metazoa; phylum Arthropoda; class Arachnida; order Ixodida; family Ixodidae; genus Ixodes; species Ixodes ricinus. The sequence goes on along the minus strand of JAZHYW010021173.1, from coordinate 38,679 downwards.
GTCGGAGCTTTTTATTAAGCACTGATATGGGTGTATATTCCGGCAATAATATTCGCTTCATGCCGGCGCAAGAACAGCGTTTAGCCGCTCTTTGAGTGGCCCCGTAAGGCATCGAGCTCGGGGTACCGTTCTCACCATGCGGGATCGTAAGTGGAACAGGTAGAACCGCTTTTTTTTCGGGGGTGGGCTGGCCAGTTTTTCTCGCAAAACGTGTTTTTCGATTTTGAGGTCCCGCTTTCGGCGTGCGTGAGCCGTGAGTGAATCCTCCACGCAACAATGGCAGTCTGCTTGTCACGACCAGGACGTTACACGGTCCGCTAGCTTCACGGGCGATGGCTTCATTTCTTTCGCTTTAATTTCTCTCTTGATTTTTTATTTTTTTATTTTTGTATTTGGGTGGTGCCGGAACGTCATTTCACTTTCTTGTCTGGGCTTTGACTTCAATATGGAATGACTATGGGTTGTTTATATCCTTGTATACCATAGAACGCTCATAAATACAGTTCATCTGCCCAAATGTAAAATTTAATTGTCATGAGAAATAAACAAACGTATTTTTGTCGACTAAAAATAAAACAAACGTCCTTAACTCGCGAGGAAATTTCTTTGATTGCAGAGCTCAATTTCTTGAATCCAAATGAGTCCAGTTCCTTGCTTTAATACTCAAGTTGCTCAGAAGCCAATCGGTTTATAGACTAGCACTCCTGTGCCTGAAGATTTCTTTTTTTTTTGGCAAGAAGTGTTTTGTTTGTTTAGTCAACTAGTTAGACAAAAGTAGGATATCGATACTTTGACCCATATAGTGGTTCATTTTTGTCAACGGTCGAAGAAGTTATCGGAACATGAAAGGAGCTTTCCGCAGATCAGGTACTTAAAATGACCTCTTCAATTATTGACAGGAGAACAAGAGAAAAAAATGCTTCTTCGTAGATCTTATAATACCTTTCCTTATACATCCATAGTTTTCACGGTCAGGCAGACAACGTTACGGTTAAGGAAATTAGTGACCCGTGACTGTGTGTTATCCTTAAAAAAAAAAAACTAATATTCTATTATGCGTGTACAGGCATGAAAAGCCTGGCAATAGACACTTAGTAGACGGTATTTTAGAGCATACGCTTACGGGAGCTCGTGCCGCCACTTTGAAACATGGTTTGAACATGCGCCCGCTGATCCCGCTCTACGCATGATATTCAGGCTTTAAATCTCGCGTGTTCATTACCACACAATTAATTCGACAGAATCGGTTAAATGTTTGCAGCACTAAACAGCGCTTTCCGTTGCACCGTGTCTGGTTTCCACGCACGCTGACTTTCTTGACTCGAAAACCGGAGCAGTATCAAACGTTGGCACGTGTTTTCCTTTCGCTTTCCGATCACGCTCCAGTAGCGCGTGCATACAATGATTAATTTCGTATTTGGAACTTCAGAAGCACGAGCGAGCTCCAAGTGGACTACGGAGCTGCATATCGGCGCACACGCACAGCAGCAAAACACCTTCGCCCTTTTTCCGTGAATTATTTGTTTCTTCGGCGGGGCGTTCACCTATAGTCGTTTCCACTGTTTACAAAAATCACAGTCCAGCCAGTGCTTGCGCGCAAATGCGGCCAGCCAGAAAGTGCGCGTGCATAACGCACAAACACGAGCAATGAACGCGCCCTCAAACGCTTTCATGAATATGTATGTATGTGTATATATATATATATATATATATATATATTACATATAATTCTCTAGATCGAATATTTCGCTATACTCCGTTCAGTCTTAAGCTGCGAGTGCAGCCAAAGTTGCAAGCGCGAGCTAGCCCGCGCATGCTCGCTTTGAGACGTGATTTTCTAGCGCAAGCGCACGTTTTGCGAAAGAACGCTTCAAAGTCGAGGATATCGTGCTCTCACGCTTGTAGTTCTGGCTGCCGTCTCAGCTTGGCGGAGGAGAGGCTCTTTCAATGCGCGTGCTTCTTCACGCAGTGACAGATTCGACTCGGCGCTGCAATACTCCCCATTGTTTCGAGACGTGCACGAACCAAAAGAGAAATGAAGAGGGAAACGGAAGAAGGGACTGACCCGCTTCTCCGTTTGTCGTTTGCACGCGCGTCCAGTGCTCGCGTCGTTGCATAAGACTTTCTCGCCCCGCGTTTGGAGCACTGCGTGGGGGGACACGCCATTCCGCGCACGCGGAGCCTGGGTATATACTTGTTGAGGAATGCACGTCGGCGATACTTGTCCTCGGGTGTCAGACTGCGACCGATCTCGGATGACTGACTCTCCCGATTGTCGCGCTGAAGTTATGCGCTGTTAGGCTCCATGCAGGCAGCCTGGCGTCGGCTCGATCAACACTGTGCGGTAGGCACGCGGGATTTTAGAGAGCAGCTCTTGGGCGCTCGTTCCCGTGTTGCGTGTCGTCGCGTCGCCGTTACTGGAGGAGGGGAGGGTAATTTGTATCAACTTCTCCTCCTCCTTACATAAATATTATTATAATAAATAATTAGTATATATATATATGTATATATATATATAAATCTGAGTGGAGAATCAGGGGAGAGAGTGAATATTGAAATTATTGCATTAAATTTAAGGAAAGAGAAGGGAGCTGGGCGAAAAAGTAGGCAAGGAGCAGGGATCGACCACGCATCCTTCGCCTACTAAAAGTTACGTGTTTTTTTTCTTGTTTTGTTTTTGTTCACCTTACAATTTTGTTTTTAAGTAATTCTTTTTTTGGGGAGGGAAAGGGGGGGGAGGGGTATTAAGCCGCTTTGAAGCCTTTGGGACAATAGAAATGTATGATTGACCGGGATGTGGCTAATATAGTATTTCCAGGACAACAAGACTTTCTTTTTTTTTTTTAAGATTTGAACACTTTCCTTGCAGCTGATGGTTCACGTATTTTTCGAAACTCTGCAGTTACTGAATTGGTAAAGCCACTATAAGCCGCGTCTAGCGCGATCAAAACTGAGAAAATTATTTATTACAAAGATTACATAAAGTTATAAAATCGTATAATTGGTCTCTTCTCTCTTTTTTTTTTTTCTTGCCTCTTTAATTCATAGAACGTTATCTAACGTGAAGAGAGGGGAGCTTCTGGTAAACCCCCAGAGGCGGCGTGCCGACGTTTCACTAGGAGACCTTCAGGAAGAAGCGAGGTCTCCTAGTGAAATGTCGGCGCGCCGTTCTAAGGTTTACCAGAAGCTCCCTCTTCACCTTCTTCTACCAGCTTCTCTCCCCTTGGTGTTCTGTTGTCGAACGTTCACGTTTGAAATGGCTAGTTGGTATTTGACGGTTAAAAATTAAAAACATTGAAAAACAGCGCTAAGACACGGTTAAGAACGAAAAGGTAGACGAACACCAGAGCTATTGTTTGTCTGCCTTCTCGTCAAAGGCACATGTGAAGGCTTTCGTTAATCCTGTTGCCTTTCACCTCCGCTTTCCTTTTAAATTCCCCTTTCTTACTTCTTTAGGTTTACTCATCTCAATAGACTTATTCCAAAGCTCGAAGCGCCTCATCGCGGCGTTATGCCACGTTATGCATTGTGGGAATCGGTGGGCAGCAAAACCCACACGCGCTCCGCTCCTGGCCCGCAAGTTCCAGCATGCAGCGCGCGCGCTGACGCATCTAGGGAAGTAGTATTATTTTATCTCGCCTTCTCTTGAGCAACACCTCCCACATAATATAGCCGCAGTGCCGAATTTTATGACGTCACCTATATTGAAGGCCAGGGCAGGGCACAGACCCAAACACTCGGGTTCAATCAGGGAGAACGCGAGCTCCAGTCGAAGGCTGACGCACGGCCCTCGGTCCCAATCTCGCCCACGCTGGCCTCCAATAGATGACGTAGAAAACCCAACACTGTACGGCCTTGTACTCCAGGAGGTGTTGACCGAGCCCACCGCCTCGCCTCTTCTGTCGGATAGCCCGCTATCATGACGTCCCACGTACGCACCACGCATATCGCTCCGCCCAATGTCGTCCGTGTGTCACTTAAAGCGGCCTGTGACATTAATCGACGCGACGCGTTCGAGTCTGAGGCTCCTCCTCGCTGTACGTGTTCCCTCTCGAAGACGGATCGAGGCATGCAAATCGCGCCGGTTCTTTAGTTCCACTTTGTTTCGGGCAGGCACGGCCGACACTCCGTTCGCCCCCGAAGCTGACAGTGCGGTCGGAGTCGCGTTCGCCGAAAACCGATCGACCGCCTCCCTTTCATCGCGTGACGACCTCGCTCTCTGCGCGTGGTTATACGGGTGGGAGCGTGATCACGTGGCGAAAGATACGCATAACGACTGGTCCAACGCGAGCACAGAGCCTCCCCGCACCGTCAAGTTGGTCGGCGAATGGAGGGTCGTTGCGAAAGTTGTTACCGTCGACTTAATCCGATGCATCCGATTTGAGCTCTTGTTCTTTCGCGAAGCACCTCCTGTAGTCGCTTAAAAAAATTGTTTTCTTTTTCTTTGGAGTTATTGGATTGGGCTTTTGGTTCAATCCATCACACAATGTTTCTTTCGGTCCTGCATCTCGTTCATTTGCGTGCCTAACCGCGCTTGCAAAAATAATAATAAATAAAAGATGGTGTCGTTTAATATTATATGGTTAGGGCTCGCTCTGTTCGTGGAAAAATGTAGCCGCGCTTTTTATTTCATTCTTTTTTTATCTCTGCCCGAACGAGACGCGCGTGATTCTGGCGGAGACCTTGCTGTCAGCGACAACTGAAGCGTAAATCTAAACCCCACAGTGCTCGCACATAATACAAGATACACGGTGTCCGATGCAGGCACGATGACATCCGCGGACAAGCTCAAGGGTGTTCAAAGCATGTCTGCTTTGTATCCATTTGTATGCTTCTTCTGACATGTCTGCGGACTGTCCTTTTAAAATGTATTAGCGATGTTGCCGCGGCTTTAGGGGTTAACATCTACGCGGGTATAATCGGTAGTGACGTAACTGAAGTCAGTCATGTTGCCTTCGACGTACGACCATTACGTAATACGCGATGAATGTGCTTTAGCGCAGCGGCGTAGATCTGCATTTTCCCGGGGGGGGGGGGGCGAAGCATGAGTTCCCCGGGGGGGGGGGGCTGCTGCGTTATGTTTTCGCCAGAACTGGAGATTGAAGCTAACGCAAGCACGCTGGGATTTTATTTCCCATGTATTTTGTCAATAAAGGCAATGGCGTTATTTTGTTTACATCCTACTTGCAGCAGCTCGTTAGATGGCACGTAAACAGCGTCTCGGAAATAATAATAATATATAATGGGTTTTTTTTCAGTGCCCACAAACAACTTAGCGTTCTATTGTGTGGTGCACAAACATGGGTGAAGTATTACATTTAAGACAAAATACAAATTATCAAAGACAAACTAACAACAAACACAAGCAAAAAAAAATGATCAAGGCCCGGCCCGGAGGGGGCTCTGCCCCCCTGATCTCACGAGGGGGGCACGAGCCCCGTTGCCCCCATAGTCTACGCCTATGCTTTAGCGCGAGCTTCTCTCGCGTTGGCTTCAGCATGAGCAAGGTCACGTCACGACGACCTCTCCAACAAAATGACGGATCATCGTCGTGTGTAGATACAAGCTTTATTATATATTAAAAAGAAAAGTTGGTAAGTACCGATATTGATCGATGACCTTTACTACAAACCGGTGTTACCATTCGAGCCACGTACAATTGAGTACCACCATGAATCGCCAACCGACTGTTACAAACACGTGTTATACCATTCCAATCGTGTAAAAGTATACCGTTATTAATCGCCGACTCACAAAAGGATGTCGCCATTCAAACCACGCTCGAGGGCCGGTATGAATCGCTAACTGTTACAGACACGTGTTGCCAGTCGAACCACGTACTCGATAACTACGCGATCATTATTAAATGATTCGTCGGACCCGGAGGGTGGCGTGGTGCCGCGATATTCTCCGATCAAGGCGTATACCGTCTATACGGCTTCGCGGGGACCACCGAGGCGGTGTCACTTAATGGTATCTAATGACCGCGGTTTTCTCTAACCTGTTTCCATCGCGAATTTCGGCTGCCAGTTAGTTCGGATCGCGGATAACTCGGATCAATGGTTCACATCGTGCATTGGTTTAAATGCAGTCGGGTCCGTTGATTACGAAGCGAGGATTAGAGACCGTCGGGTCGTTTATGAGCGAGTCTGCGTCTGCCACACACCAGGTGTGAGCACTGCAAGTCCGCAGAAACCAGTTTCGCGTTGAGTGAAGTTTTCCACTTTTGCCCGCTTCCTCCTTTCCTATATCCTCTCCACTTTTTACCTTGCCCCAGCTTGGCACCCCTCGCAGCTTGGAGAGGAGAGCGCTGAGAGGATTATCTTTCTTGTAGAAGACCGAGGTTGTACGCCGGCCTTTAAAGGCGTTATGACACGAAACTTAAACAGATATATTATTTTTGAAATGGAATGCTCATACGCTGCTTAGTATATACACCAAGTTACGCGATTTTTAGAGCTCTGGTAATTGCAATAATCAATTTACGAATTTTTATCATTTTCATCTGGCGACCAGGCAACACTGCCCAAGTTAGTCACACCATGGTGTCCATAAACCACGTGATCATGAACGCTCTCTCATTCTAGGCGCCCCCATGATCGCCCAAGCTCTCCTCGCCGCGGTACGATCAAAACCGCTCACGCAACTCGGCAACCCGAACGCTATTCTCGCTCTCGCCCCCGGCCCGTTGACCTTCCACCCTGCATGCGCCTGCGAGATATTCCCGGACGACGGTGACCACGGCGAGTTCGTCCGTAACTCGCCGTCGCTGGAGCTGGTCGCCAGCGGGTCGCAGTCAAAATGAACAGCTTCTAACATCTCTTGATAGCAATCACTCTCATCGCTGCTGCGATCAATGTCGAACACTTTGACAAGGCGAGCGATGCCGTAGACGTAATCGTCACGGACCGCATGCTCGAAACGCGGATAGGTAAACGAGGAAGCTGAAGCTCGAGACGCCAAGAGAGCCAAGTCTGTGAGTGCGTGCAAGGGGACGCCGCGCGGGAGGCTGGCTACGTCACCAGCCTCCCAGCCACGCCTTTTCGAATGGGGCGGATCCGAGGGACCCGCATATAAATCGATTTATCCACGAAACTATCGCGCCATTTTCAAAACAAATTTAGCAGGATTATAGGAACATACAATGGGTCCTAGCAGTATATATAGTTATATTTTATTTTTGGCGTGTCATAACCCCTTTAAGAGCCAACCTAAAGGATTGTCTTCTACCGGGCAGGAAACCGGTTCCCAGTTTCCTTCTCCCCATTCCCTCTCGCACCCTTCTCTCCTCCCCCTCTCCACAGGAGCGGGTCTCTGAGCTACTCCATGCAGAAAGGAGGGAGGGCTTCCTCTTTCTCGACTTGAAAGGAGAAATTGAGGAGAGTACTCCCCTTTCTGGCTGCTCGTCGGCCTTTAAAAGGAAGAAGAGAGGTGCACGGCCCGTGCACCGTGAACTAAAGAAATATAGAAAGTTAATTTACAGAAAGGAAGCCTAGAGTGAAAGTCACGAAAGAGACGGGGTTTTGCTGACTTTATTCTCCATGGAATATGCTCGATAAATATGACCAGGTCCGTCTCGAAATATTTTGGAAAGATGTTGAACCGAGATGGTGCTCGATATCTCCTTTCCTCTCTCATAGTGTCCATAACATTTTAGATGTTCGCGACTTAGGGAACTCCCTATGGTGGAGAATATGCACGCACGAATAAATGGACTCCCACCTGAGACGGCGCGCAACTCGCGCCCGGACCAAGCGAACTTTTCTGCGACCACCAGTCGCCTAGTGATCAGTACCAGTTCCGCTCCATCTCGGGTGGAAGTCCATTTATTATTGCGTGAAATTATACATATATTGCTATATATTGACAAATGTGGCACAAGCAGTTTATAGCACATGTATACGAGAGCTGAGCCGGAAACTCCATGTCAATCGAAACCTCATATCAATCAATCATGTGTTTTATTTTGCCCCAAAACAGCTGGTGGGCCTTATGAGGGGTACATGAGGCAAAAAGAAAACTATAGCGAGGAAACATAAGTAGCACAGACTTCTCTAACTTTCCGAAACGAGTGAAGAAGTCCACGTCGGAGTTACGTGTCAGTGGAAAGCCAAATTCTAACTCAAACTGGTAAAAAAAAACAAGTCGCATTAAAAAACAAACAAAAAAACTTGGACAGAATTTTTTTTTTAAGTTTGGGTTATTTGTTACGTCGACTTGATTGTGAAGTTTTTCAAGTTCAGTAAAGCCCGCTCTGAGCGTTGTCAACCAAAGTCCACTGCTGCGATGAAAATCACCGCCAAGCAAACCAAAGGAAATTAGGAAATTAGCAGTAAATGACAGTGGATCAGTCCACCCTTCTGGTTCGCGTTGTAGATGTTAAATCTGGTCTGTGTTTTACCACGCTCACGTTATACAAAAGGTAAGAAAAAATATTTTAAATAAAACTAAGAATAATTTGCTTCGAGTTCGACTTAGTGTTATTTTATTTAAATCTATATTGAATCAAGTATTATTCAATCGTATGGTAGGTTTTAGTTTGACGTCACTTTGCTAAACGTGACAGATTCATTATCAGTTAAGCGATATTTTATCTGTGCGTTGAAACAATTGTTTAAGTGCACGTGCACTTTAAAAAATAAAAAGTAAAACAAAGTTCTCTTCCAAATTTAATTGTGCCGTACAGCTTAATTTTATTTAAACAATTTTGTCTAAACGGCTTGTACTTTAAAAGTAGGACAACCTTCCTTGTGTCTGAAATGTTAGTAAGCTACCTTATTTTTTGTTTTAAATATTTGTGCGTAAAATATACTTATCTGTCGATCTCCCATATGAAAATTTTTATTTTTGCTAAGTGTGAGGATAAGAGATACCATAAAATCTTCGTAAGCACCTCGGGGAAAGTTTTGACCCGTATTTCAAGACAGTTCCTCTAGACTGAATCGCATTGATTTTCTTTTCGACATTTTATACACTCTAATAAAAACTACGAGTGTATCTTGAAAGCAACTAAGTTACTCTGCGAAAGTAACCGTAACTGTAACGTGTTACTTTTATTTTAAGTAACTTACTTTCACTTAATCACATTGTTGGGAGACTAACTGTAACTGTAACTAATTAACTTTAAAAGTAACTTACCCAAGACCGATTTGATCCTCTTTTCTTGTTTTGCACTTCGGCCCCTAGGTCACGCCCGTCTTCGCTGCACACTTGGAGTAGCTTCCCGTTCCCCGTTCCTCTCCATCGCGTCTTTTCCTCTGTATGTCGTCGCCTCTTGTGGATGTGCGAATGCGTCAACTTGCTGTTGTTGCCATATTGGGCACTCATTATAGACGTGGTAAAACAAGAATAGTGACATTCACACTTAGAACAAAGCTATGTTTTTGCCCATACGGGAAATTCCGCCATTCAAGATGACGTCGGCCGCGTAGAAACGGTGGATATACTCGTCCACCGTTCGCTCCTAAACCAAGTGTTTGATCGACAGGACGTACCGATTCTCGTAACCTGACGCTAGCTCTATACTGAGATCTTGTATTATGTGACCCCTGTCTCTGCGTGTGTTGCAGAAGAGAGCGATGGCACATACATGACGTGTCAATAACCGATCGTCTCAGGATGACGCAGTCTGTAGACGCCTATCGCAGCCAGGATATGTCGCTTCCCTTCAAGGAAGTTCCTGGTACAGTCTAATTGTGTATTTACACTGGCCTGACTTTTGGTACCTCAAGCACTACATTTTTTGAGGTGTCCTTCACATTTTCAGGTTTCTGTCTCTTCATTCCGGGTCGCATAGCATGTGCAAAAGTTTTAATTACCCTCGGTATTATCTCTTTGGTGTCTGATTCTCTTTCTACCCGGCTTGTGTACCCACGTCGTTTATCTTGTCTCGCTGGGTACACGAAACAGTTTCGGGCTGATCGGCCGAAGAAGGTGTCCCCTTGAGTAGTACAGCAGGAAACGACATTTACATTAGGGCTAGAATCGGCACCCGGCGTGTTTGCACCCGGTGCATACGTCCGCACTCGGTGGATAACCCGCACCTGACACCGAGCCTTTACGTAAACATTATCGTACAGCACGTCTTGACAAATGCCTGCTCAAGCTCACAAAGATGCTCGTATTATATATAACTCTTTAAAATACCCTGTTATTTATAACATCCCTCACTTATTGTCATAATTAACGTAATATAGCTTGAAAAATACCGTAATCATTATTTCGAGTGCGCTCATAACGTTTTTTACCCAAGATGTTTTTCTGTCGTCTGGTCTCTATCGGCGGCTCGACGTGCGGCGCCAAAGCTCTGAATCAAACCATAGGCCATTGAACTATTGTCCAATCCTCCTTGAGTCCGTTGCCTGCCGGAAAACCTTAAAAAATTTCAATCTTAATCGAAAGACGAATTCTTAAAGAAAATGTGGAAAGGGTAAGGCGGAAGAGAATGTTGCTTAGCCTCCCTTGATTGACAGGCGGCCCATCCGGCCACGTCCTCGGGGTTCCCATAGACGGAGCAGGGGACATTATAATCTGAGCGGGTGCCCCCTTGTGCTCACGCATGCGCGCTCTCGGGAGGAGAAGCCTCCCTCCATTGGCCCATCTTCCGGTCCCGATACAGGACGACGCTAGAAAGAAAGAAGAGGAAAGGTGCGGAGGAAGGAAGCCGGGAGCGTGTGGAAGCTCATTAGATGGTGACCACCTGCGCGACACCAGAGTGGGCCGTCCTCCCAGGTGAGCAGATGTCGGAGCAGGGGGGCACTCCGCTGCCGCGGGACCGGGGAAGGGCGCCTTTTGTTCGACGGCCATCTGCTACCTGGGTACCACCTCGCCCGGCTCCCCTCTCCTCCCTGCGTTTCCTCGGTGTTGGTTCCCTCACCGCCGCCGCCCCTGGGTCGGTTTCCTTCCTGAAAATCGGCGGCAGCAGTTTTTGTGTCCGTCCTTTCCGATGCCGGGAGCCATCTGGCGATGATGGGAACTCGCCCGGACCGGCCGACAGACGCGGCGGCAGCACACCTTGGCGCTCAGTTGTGGTCCCGACTCCGGAGCGGGATGGTGGTCGGAGGACCTACTCCTACGCGGGGGGACCGCTCGGGCGTCCGGCTACCTGGACTTGACCTACCTCCCCCTCTTGTGCGACGGACTCTGAGGATCGGCGGCCGCCTTCGTTCCCGGGGACTCGTCGGGAGCATCGACTCGGACCCGCACCTCGATGTAAGCTTCATCTCTTATTCCGACTGTCGGTAAAGCCCCACCTGGAATTTCCGTCGGTCAGTCAGTCAGTCAAGCTCAGTTGGAATCAAAACTATTTATTCGCAACAGTTTCTAATTGCTTTTTTTTCCCTCTTTCTTTTTTTTTTCTTTAGACTTTCAGCAAGCTGTTGCGCAAAATTGCGAAGTTTATCTTTTGTACATCTATCCAAATATACAGTCCTAGTATGAAATTTGTCTGGTTCGGTCTACCGAACAGGATAGCAATAAATACTTAGTTAACCGAAACCTGCTTGTTAAAGAAAAGATTTTAGGGTATCAGAGATGATCCCCCATCTCCGTCGAGACTTACGAATCAGTCTAGTGTGATGACGTCGTAAAGATCGGAAAAAGAAAAGTGCACACCACAGACCAGGGTTAGTTTCTGTTTCCCTTTAGAGAGTAAACAACTGCCGGGATTCCTCAAATATTTCTGCGCAATTATTCCCGCCTGTAATATAATAATTAATTCAATCATGCCTGGCGCTCCAGAGGTGTCAAATCAGAGCAACGGAAGCGCGCTGGAGGTTACAAACCTGGTTTACGGGTACGTAACAGAAAGTCACTGAAATGATGTGAATCCATTGGCATCAATTCATGAGCGATTTGTAAAGTTGTACCATGGAGCGAATTATGTGACGAATAACTGACGAACTTCGCCCGGCGGCGCGCTCGTTTTGCGCGCGAAGTAGCAGCCACTGTGCTGATCCCCCGAGTGGAGCAAAAGCCGCCGGGCGAAATTCGTCGATTATTCCCAGCATATTCGCCCCATGGAGTTTAGCCTTTGGGAAAACCACAGGCCAGTCAGAGGCCTGTGGTTTATTGTATGAATGTTTATACGGGAAAGTTAATCTGCCTCAATGTCTCAACGTCTGGTGACTCCGCTGTATCATGAGGAGCAATTTGGCCAGTGCACTATACGTCTGCTAACCTGGGGTCTTCAACCTGCGTTTCGCAGTAGTGATTACACGAGCGCAGGCCGGCACGATGCTCATTCGGATCGAGACGGTCCAGTCGCGGGAGGGAATCACTTTAGGGCCACGTGTCTCGCGCCGTTGCCTCCCACAGCATAGCACAGAGCTTTCCGGTACATTTGACGAACTTGCGGGCGTGAAATTTTAGATTTATTTTTCAAATAAAAGGTCCGCCGGTGGGACGGTCATCCCCCCCCCCCTTTTTTTTTTCTTCGTCATTTTAGAACTTCGGGAAGTTTCAGGTTGTATCTAAAATCCCGAGAGATAGCCACCTAACATCAAGAGCAAATTGGGTGAAAATATGGAGTGGACTAACTTTCGGTGTACAATCAAGAAAAGTTTAAAAATTGATATTTTTAGGTTGTGCCTCTTCCAAGCTTGTTACGGTGGCGAGGGGCAACGAAGCAAAGATGACTGTACTTCCCAGTCATCAACATTTGCTTATACCCCGCCGTACCTAACTAGCCGCATTTACGCCGAGGCCATCATTGATCCCAACACTACTATTACAAAGAGTCGGCTATCTTTCAGTGTTTTAAAAGAATATAGCAAATCATGCCAAAAATAGGCGTGGGCTATCTTTCGAGGGTGGGGCATCTCTCGGGCTTTTACGGTAGATGGGGTTTTCATTATCAAGCAAAACATATGGTTGTTTTACATTTCAGATCAATTTGAGGGATGTCTTGGACTCAAAATCCGCGCTTCTAGATAGTTTACATGCAGGGTGTCTGGTTTTAATTCTTAGCATATATAATGACAAAAATTCCCTAAAAGACACACTAATGCGGTTTGTGCAAGTGAGCTATATGGCCAGGGAGACATTAGATAGGCTGTTAATCTTCGCGATAAGTCTAATAATTAACTAAAATGTCTTAAGTAACTTTTTAATTACTGAAAATAAACATATCGTTTCAATTACAAACTCGCTGAGCTTCATCGAAAACCACTAGGTGAGTCAAATTTTAGAACGATTTGAAGCACGTGGGAAACGCAGGGGTGCACCAAAGTTACCACTCCCGACTCCCGGGTGGTAACTTTAGTGCAACGTCCCGGGCGTGTCCCCGCGTGCTTGAAGTCGTTCTAAAATTGACTCACCTAGTGGTTTTCGAAGCTCGGCAAGTTTGTAATTGAAACGATATGTTTATTTTCACTAATTTAAAAGTTTATTAATGTTTTGATTAACTAACCGATGATCGCGAAGATTAGCGGTCCTACATAACTCACCTGCACAAACCGCACTGGTGTATCTTTTACGCAATTTTTGTAAAAAAAATGTTCGAATTAAAATGAAACATCCTGTAAATTCGCGCGACATTCTTTTTTTGTTTTTGTCAGTAAATAGTTTTTAACGTGGCACTCGAAGGCCATACATTGTCTAAATTTGGAGAACACAATATTTGTCGAACCCTACACATATTTTGGTCGCAGCCCAAGCTTTCAGTAAAATCGTTTTGAGCTAAAAACAAATGTTATGTAAATAAATATTCTGTTACCCTGCAGACTCTCCTCACTCACCTAGACATTGTGGATTTCGTAACGATACGAGCCCATGGTATCGCCGTTAGAACGTGCACAAGGATATGCAAGAATTTCTCGCTTTGAAAAAGGTCGCTATATCTCCCTTAGATGCACAGCCCCTCTCTCATCTTTTACCGGCGTGTACGAAATCAAGAGCGTGGCCGATATGTGGTAGGGCGGAAACGCAAGAAAATATATTATATATTTAAGTTCTCTACTTCAGAGCCATCGGAAACAACGAATAAATTCTAGTAAAGATTTGGATTACGAACAACAACAGCAAAAAACGAGACACTTGATGTTTCTGCTGCACTTTGTGTTACATGAGGTCGAAATGCGATAGAATAGCTTCTCTTTTAGGAAGGCCCGCTTTTCTCTTCCTAGCCAAGCGACGCTCTCTCGCCTCCGACGTCTCTTTGGCATGTCGAGCATGGCCATACTCAGCACGTCACCGCTTCTGTTCAGATCTCTTCTCCAGTTACCCTTTTCTTCCAGTGAAGATTGCGAAACATCCAGTGAGCGACTCGTCCCGCGCGTGAGCGCGATAAAGAAAGGGAACCGGAACATGTAGCTCACTCCCCCGCGCATGCCGATGTGTTTTGATCTGACGACCGGAGCAACAAGGCAACGAGTGCGTGCTGGAGGTTCAACTTCTATACTGAATTTTTAGCCTATGTCACTACGAGCAAGAATACAATCTCGCTTTTGAACGTTGTTCTTCCAAGGAAACAAAAACCCTCGACGTTCTAGAATCGTTTTTTTTTTCCTCTGTTTTCTAGGTCCGTTAATTCATTGTTTACTGTGCACACGCTAGGTTTGACCCGATGCAGTTGAGTGCGTAGTCAACAGAGGAAATCGCCCGCCTCAGTGCTGCACGCTTGGTGGTTCCGTATTTTAAACGGAGAGGGGATAGAAGCAGCGAAGAGCAAGAAAACCTGAGTTGCTCAAGATACAAAGGCAGATTTGCAGCCAGTATCGTGCTGTGTGGCAGTTCAATGCGCACCGAAATGAACGCCCTGCAACGCACGCTGGGTTCGCTCTGTGCTATTTTTTCTTTTCTTTAGAAAATGATAACGTCGCCAGCTATAGATCGTAGACCGATCCATCTACATACTTGCTCAACGCCGATCCCCAGTCCTTGGTCGGTGTTATGGATCGGTTCGCTATATACTCTATAGCTTCTAGAGGTTGGCGGCGCGCGGGCCGACCTCGCCTGTAACGCGCTGTCAGGGGTCCGTGGTCAGGTTCAAGGAAATACTCCATGGACTTTCCTTGAACTTTGTTCGTGATACACCAACTAGTTCGATGCAGGTTTTCTTTTGGTTGTATACGCTGAACATCTGCAACTGAATTGTCTAGTATTTCCCATCCCATTCGAAAGCTGGGAGGAGTCGAGGGGGAGCTCGCCTCCTCTCCAGCATTCGCTCTGCTAAAGGGGAAAGAGCGAAGGTCTTTGTACGAGGAGCTGGATCCTGCATTCTTAACCTGTCACAGACTCTAGGCTATTTATTCTACGTGCATGAAATTGCCTACTGAACTACCAGTTTCGTCGCACCATTGGTTTTAATATTTTTTATTCTTTTTTAGATGTGTATGGACGGATATTGATATATGTCACTTGGTGACTATACTTGTACAAGAGATAAGCTTGTTGTACAATTAGGTGTATCTATACTAGGAGTCAACATTTTAATGCTATACAGTGCTATACGTTGCCAAGGCTGGCTTTGTTTTCATGGTGCTGCTCCCCGCAATGCGGCGCGACCTTGGCCTTGCATCTCATTCGCGTGCGCTCGCGCACTTACAACACTGCGGAAGCTGAACGAACTTTGACAGCGCAGCAGAAAAATGTTGCCGCTGAGTATAAATAATTTAACTCGATTTCTTACATTTCTGCAGTCATTCGATTGTTCATGATTACATTAGAAAGGTTTTCAGTAAATCCTCGCGATTCTGGATTTCGGAATTTCCTTCTCATTGGATAAAAGGAAAGCGACATAGAGAACGTAAACAATACAAAACAACAAAATGCTTTGTCCTATCTGCGTTCTATAGACGTTTACTGTTTCCTGTCGTTCTCAGTCACGTGGGTTCCGTATCTAGTATGCGGGACGAGAAAATAGTAATACATTTCAACCTGGAACATGCGAGAAAAAATATAGGTGAAGCACGACAAGAATGTGTGACAATCACGAATTTTTCGTAAACACTTTCCAGCAGCGTGGACAGATCAAAACGATATTTTACCGCATACTACTAGTGACGACAATCAAGATGGCTGCGCCCTTGTAGAAAAGGTGTATAGGGAGTATTCAGCGGTTTTAGCTGTGTGCGCGACTGCTGAGCGCGTGCCGACGGCGAGCCTCCACAGTTCTTTCGCCACGTGCATTCTGCACCATCAAGATTGCCCGTCTTAGCAGCCTAGTAATATGAGCTCGTTCTGAGCATGCGCTCTAAACATCGTCCCCAAATATGGCGTCCAGGAAATACCCCTAATGTCGCTTTCCTTTTATCACTGTAACATGCCATCGCGCTCCAATTCATTGATTCCTTCGCATCACTCTCGTTGTTTTAATGCGTTATATCTGTAATGATCTCCAGCATCACGTATCACAATACTGATCACTTGTCTTACAGTTCCCAGTAAATTTGAATGCTACGAAACAAACCGAGTCGAGATAAAAGGTTATAAACCTGATATTTCACAGCCTTCAAATGAAAGCCGATTGCAGAAACAAAGTTACAATAACTCTTCTTCGGCACGCTAGTCATCCAGTGGCCGCAAGTATACCGTAATAAATTGTTCAAACACTTGCTTTCGGTTATCATTCGTTGCCTACGGGCCATGGAGTGCTTCTTTCGTGTCCACACAGCGGTTGACAGGATGAAAGCGGCAGGGCATCTCTTTCGGATGCCTCCGTCACACGATCGTTGCCTTCCGTCATGCTTTGGATGCGCGTGTACTCTCGAAAAGCTCACGAGATGGTCAAGCCTTATCGTAAATAGGAAGCTCGTGCTGGAGGCGGGACAACCGAAGGATCTCCACGCCGCTATCGCCCTTTCAGTGTCTATATCTTTGGTGGCTACTTGCACGAGCACACGGTCACCGTCCTTCAAGGCCCCAGAAGCCCACGTACCTCTCGTCCGTGGACCTCTGTATATTCTAGTCTAACGTCAAGCCGCCATAGTTGTTTTTGACGAATCTGGTTACCAGTAGAAGGTTCGCGAATCTGACGCCACTATTCGATTCCTTACCTGGTGCGGCTTCCCAACTTCTTCTTGCGCATTTTTTTTTCTTCTTATACACTCGGGTTTACGGACCATACTATGTTTATAGCGCGACTCATCGTGCAACGCTCTTCTTAAAAAAGAAACAAAAATTTTTTTCTCCTCCATTTCGGCAGCTGCAAGAGCGGCCATCTGATCCGATACAGCTACCATTCTTCCTTCCGCCGAAGGAGCACGGTCCGTGGGAGAAAAAGACCACGGTGACCCCGGGCAGGAGGCTACACCGCCGAACGGGGCAGCCCGCGAGAAAGCACCACCGGGGTCCCCCCCTTCCACAATGGGGGCCGTCTTTCAAGAAACGCGGGGCGAGTTTTTCTCGAGTCGTCGATGCCCTTCTTTCCAGCGGGCATGGATGGGCGGAGGGGCCCCGACACCAGCGTCGGCCTGGTCCTTCCTTTCGCCGCCTTTCGCGTCCAGGTGCTGTTGCCGAGGGCGGCGTCGGGCAGCCCCGAAAAGAGGAAGGAAGCGGCCCTTTGGATTCCCAGAAAACCTTCGGCCCGGCTGCGCGAAAACGCCGCCTCCTTTCGCTCTCCGTGGTGGCGGCGGCCACGGCGGCCAACAAACAGCAGCCTCGTACCTAGGGAGCCTAGATGTAAGAGAAGGGGCAACCCGAACTGTGGAGACTGTTTGTAAGGTAATGGCGGACGCATCCTGCGCAGAATAGTCGCTAGTGCGCATGCGCTGCGTCGGAGGCGTTTGCAGACGATCAAAGACCTCTTCCCCGTAGCTCGTATCACAACCGTTGCCCATAAACCACGTGGCCCCCCGCTCGAGCGGTTGGCAACACTCTGAAATCTCGACACGCCCTACTCGAAGCTGACGGCACTCTTCCTCGCTCGCGAAACGGACATTTAAATCAAAACTGGGTCTTGTGGAATGCGCGGCGGGAGGAGGCTCTTCCTGCAGACTCGTTTTCCCGCCTGGCAGCCGTGGGGAGGGGGCAGACTCCTCGGCTCCTGGAATGTAGACGGCCGCATCGGCTCTCCCGCGCGGGCCGCGGCAACGGCATTCTCGGAGCCCGCGTCGTCAAGGACGTCCGTATACCTGCAGGGTGGAGTCTCGGTTTCACCGTTTAAATATCTGTGTGCTATGACCGTTGCTCCGGTCGCGAGCTCGCACCGGGAAGGACGCTGCGTGAACTGTACTACTCGGAATAGTTGTAGAACACTAATACCAACTCTTTCACACACTGGACGTATGTAGCAGTAAACCTATCACTTTTTTTAGCGTTATATGTATCCTATTGATGACCACACTTAGATGATCGACATACACTGTTTCCCTTTTTGGTTTCATGCTAGTAACCTAACCTAGTAACCTAGCATCTTTTTAAACGTTTTATCATATATCATAATCAATCTAAGCTTAAAGGAATGACAGAATATCTTTTGTTTGTTTGTTTCATGCTAGTAACAATTATAGCAAACAGGTGTCTGTCTCTCTCTTTCTCTCTCTTGTAAATGAAATGACGAACTTGTTCGCATAATGGTCAGAATCCAATTAAAGTAAGAGCCTTCTTGTTAATTACGTACACGGTGCGATTCAGCATAAACACAACATCGCCGCGTCTTTTTTTTTTTTTCATTACGCTTATATTGTTTAATGTCGAACAACACATTTAGTGTCCTAGTCGGTACCCCATTTCCATTCTACGACACTAGTTTTATAACGGCCCGGCTATGAGGGGAAAAAAAGGTAGGGGGCGAAACTGGCGATCGCGTATACGTATTTACTGTGCTGCTCTCTGTGTGGATACATAAGCTGCCATAAAAAGTTGTTTTCCGCGGACGAGGGAAGCGGTATAGAACAATGTTGGTACCAGCGTTAGTAGCACGGTGGCAGCATCAGTAATGCTGATACAGTTGATATAATAGAGACGCGAAGTCTAGACATTTACACAAATCTCTCCGTCTTTTAATCGATCGAGCTGGATGTGTGCCTCGCAAAACAGGGGAAGGAATTTGTGAATAAAGGTGCTAGGAAAATGATACAGCCCAGATTCTTTTGACGTCGCGTAGAGGAACTCGAGGACGTATTCCACAGAGGAAAGAATTATAGTTATAAGAGGAGAAAGTACGATCACGAATAAATGTTAAAAAAATAAAAGTGTGTGGGGGAGATAAAAGAACTGAAAGTTCTTAGAGTGGATACAGTAGAGTTGTGTGTCGGCTCCAAAGGGATTTTCCTTTTCGATTTGTGTTCGTTGTGATGAATCGTGTACCTGTGGTTCGCATAAGTCGGCAAAGTGGCCGAGTCCCTCATCTGTTTTGGCTCGCAAAACATGAAACAAACGTCTCAGGTTCTACCTATTTAATTTATAGAATTAATTGCACCCCGCTGGAACACCAAAGATTTTATTTACTTGGAACACAAATTTCATGGACTCACCATAACTCTCAGAGTCCGCGACCTTGATTTCATATTCTTGTTTCCTCGTTTGACGCAATGAGATCAGCGGTGGCCATTACAGCCGTTCCGACGTGCCATTGCAGAGTCCGATTCTTCTCCGAGGCTTCCAGCCTTGACAGCGATTCTTTGCCCAATAATAAAAAACAATGTAACACTCACAAACAATGTAACACTTCTACCGTGGCGCACAATGACACCTGCGACGGGACAAACAGACCTCTCGTATTTCCGCAGTTCTCGGTAAGCGCCATCGGCGCTGTTCTCGTTGCAGTTGCTCAGGGCCGAATGGCCACGTCGTCTTCTCATCTCCTCTGAAGCTACCTGGAAAGCTGAGCCTCGGTTTCCTCCGCTCCTCCTCCTTTAGGGCACTCCAGATCTGGTGGGAAACCTGTCTGGGGGCCTCGCGCTTTTCCTTTCACCTCCCGTTGCCCCCTGGTGACCTTTCCCCATTGTGTTTCCCCGTCCTACCTCTCTTCTTTTCCCCCTTCCAAACCACTCCCCAAGTCCCCGCCGAAAGAAAAGGCGGTGCCCAGGGTTGTCCGACTGTCCGGTTGAAGTCGCAGGCAGGCCCCGAGGACGTTCGGTGGGGGCAACAATGGTGCCTTGCTCCCACCTGGGTGCAGCAGCAGCCCTCTCACCTTGTTGGAGACCATTCTAAAGAGAGACGGCGATGCGCGAATCCGTTGGCGAAGCCCCATCGCGACGACAGTCCCCGCAGAGGCTCAGCTATCACAGAGAGACCGCACTGTGCTGAGCGGATGACCTTGAGAACGTGAAAGACAACCCGAGGTCTCGGAGCCTTTTGTGGTGCGCTGCTGCTCCTGCTGTCAGGCTGAGCAAAAAAGGAAATGCGGGGCCAGGAACCATTCAGCCGATCTCTGTTGGTGCGGCGCAAAGAAGCCGTCGCTGCTTCGGTTGATTTTTTTTTTCTTTTGTCGTTTACTGTGCTTTGGGAAGAAGCCGGTTTTCGAGAACGAATCCAGACTCTGCTCCTCGCGGTTCCTGTCCGGATCATTCGTCGAGAACCATGGCAAGGTGGGAGCTTCCTGGCGCCTTACAGTTGCGTGCGCCGCGTTTATTTCTTTCTTTATTGCGCGTTTTTATGCTTAAAATTTCAATCTTCGTTCGGAGAAAAAAAGAGTGATTTGACGGTGCGGGTTGTGTACGGAAACAGACGTTACGGTCGATTGACATTTCCGTTCTCTTTTCTATGGCTGTCGAATCGGATCCGCGGTGTGTTCTACAAAAACTTAAACTCAAAAAAGGCTTTTTTTTTTTTTGCTCCCTTATTTTAGTATTTGAGACAAGCGCGAATTTGTGTTGCGAGTTAGAGGAAGCGCGCATAATGAACTTCCACGCATATCCAACGCGTCAGTGAGTTTGCCTGGTTGGTACGATGTCAGTTGAGATTCCACGTCAGGAAAACTACACGCGACTAAACGCCTAATTCCTCCAAAATGTAAAAATAAAAAAAGCTACAGGGTTCGAAAAAGATTTAGAAGATAAAACGCGGAAACGTATTGCTCGAGTTTAGTGGAAGTTAGTTTCATGGTAACAAAACTGTTGCTAAAAAACCCTAAATAAATTTTTAAAAAAAGAAAAAAAAGTTATGTTTAACATTATTTAAGACGAAACCCCGAGACTGGAGAAAAAGCGAAGGACAACACAAGACAGTCTCGGGGTTTTGTCTTAAATTATGTTAAACCTTCACCAACTCGTTTGCGCCATAACTTTTTGCTGCTATGTTTCCTTGACCCCTATCTGGTAGAGACGCAGTCGAGCGTAGTATGCTTTTATGCTTGGTTTCCCTTCTCTGTCATATCCTACGTGACACCCCATTCAACGCTATCCACGAAACGTGAACCGGAGTTTTCTCCATAGTTAGTTTGTCACTCACACTAAGACGTTAAAAATACATTTAAGAACGCTATCCGCTGAATTAAGCGGGAAAGATTTTCCTCTAAACTTCGCAAATATGGGTCAACGCCCAAGCTAACGACTCACCGCTTAACGTTTTGGGTAACCTTGCTTATCCTACGTAAAAAAAAGAAAGGAAAAAAACATAGATATATTGCTATATACTGTGGCATTGGCCCCACGTTGGGCGCCAATGTAGAACTCTTAAATGACAGCAATCGACTTTGACGGTGCCCAGGCATAAACTGACCTGCATGCCGCCACACCTCTCATGTCCCCTCCCCCCCCCCCCTAAGAAAAACAAACAAAACAACCTTCTTTCTTTTTGTTCTTCTTTGTCTCTAATTTCCCAGTGAGTCCGCGGGTGAGCAGGAAAATGTTCTTGCTGTTCTAATACCTCTACCTCGCACTGACTTGAAAGCAGATATGTACACGTTACTGAAAAGAAGTTACTAAATACCGCTACTGGTTCCTTCTCTTGAAAAGTATCTAAGTCGTTACTTCGTTACCTACAAATACTTGTAATGCGTTACGCTCGAGCCTGCTTAAGAACCTCGTAAAAAATGTTTTATTTTTTTATCATTGAATTCAGGGTAACACGGGACAACGCACTAGACGTACTTTATTCGGGTGAAACCTGCCTATTCTGCCTCATGCACCCTGGATCACGCACCGTATGGGTTCGTCCCTGGACATGAGCAGAGAAACCAGGGATTGGTTTTTTACGTCCAGCTCTTACTGGAGCGCCACCATTCCCGGTTTCCTTGATGCGCTACTGGAGATATTTAATTACTTATAATATCACTTATCTGATATGAACATTCAAAAAGCGTGTGTGTGTGTGTGTGGGGGGGGGGGGGGTTCAAATTTTTGATGTCATGAAATAATGCTCGGAAACTTGTAAGGGCGAAACAGAGACGAACACATAAAAGGGGACAAGGACAAGCGCTTGTCTGTATCGCCCTTTGATTTTTTTTTCTTCTTATTTTCTGTCTTTATCTGCGCTTACAAGTTTTCTGAGCACGGCACGTCCCAATTAGTCCAACAGTGAGTCTTGTCATGCAATTAGAGAATGTTGACTCTTTTTCTTTTTTCCAGTTGCCAAGAGTGATATCACGTGAACTTCACCGACGTGCAAAGTTACTCGATTAGCCTTGGCCAGGTCTGGATGAGTGCCAATGTTGCGTAAATGCTAAATATTGCACTCGTCCCGGCCTTTCTGGCTTTCTAAGCAACCACTGGAAGCACTGCACCGAAGACTCCGTTACCTTCTGCAAGAAAGTTTGGTCAACCGTGGTGCAACCATCGCGCTATGAAGACATCCGACCACGCTGTCATCGGAAGATGAGCTTTGACTTGCCACGAATATAGTGTATTCTTTGCTGATTTGTTCTGTTGTGTTGTGACTATACTGACCTACAGGCCTGAATGTGACAGCATAATTATACATCTTCGCTGGCTTCTCAAGAACTAAACAGAACTAACATTCTTACTCGCTACGAGTTACCTGTTTTCTTCGTTGAGCTTTGATACAATTCGTCGTAATAAAACGGAATTTATTCTGCTAAAACGAAATCATTTTTTGTCGTCGTCTAGTATTTGTGCGCACTACTACACAAAAAAAAAAATGAATTAAAAAATCCGGTTTAGAAAGTGCGGCAGTATGGACGTGCGAAATTTCATTTAGGTTTCGAGTCTTTCAAATCGCACGGCCTCGAAGAGCGGCCTTTCCGTGACCAGTTCCTACCCTCCTGTAAACTTTGTTAGCGCTTACGGGACACCGACAACACATTATTAGGAATTCGCAGCAAACCGTTACTGCATCCCGCGCTACCGGGACCTTTCAAGCGTGATTTTAAGCGCGGCACGCTGTAACGGTTTGCTAAAAGTCCTTATAAATTCCCGTAGAATGCTCGGTCGAATATTCGGTGTTTATTTTCTTTCCTCACTGTCTTTTCCAAATATTATTTGGCATATATTTCCAGCAAATACATAAAGGTATCTTAATTTTTCTTGTCAAGGAAGGTGTCAGCAATGCCTTCGCGAGGGGACATGTACGTTCCGATCTTGATTAGTCAATCATATGTCGCTTGCATACGTAGCATGGTTGGACCATGCAGAAGCTGGAAGAAATATACGGCGAACAAAAGAACCAGCTTTTCCGGGTGTACGCTCGCTTGCAACAGCTTTGTAGGATAGTAACTGGTGTGGAGCTTCGAGCGTGCACGCAGCCAACGCACGATAGAAGGCAATGTGAGCGCGTGTCGGAGAGTTTGCACCCGAAAGAGGCAACCAGGGCGCGATTTTGGTCTCACGATCGGCGTTCACGTGCTCCAAGATCCGGTGGCCAATCTTCAGGGTGAGACGTTTTTTGCAGTTTGTCATTCTCCAGGCTTTCTACCGCATAAATGGGGTTATTAGGGGTATTCGCACGAGGGAGAAATCCCTGGGATTTCTCCACGGCACGCGCATGCCGCGACGAAAACGTCAGGCTTTGCGATGTGCAAAAGCCTCGCGTTTTCGTCTCGTGATACGCGCGTGCCGGGGAGAAATCCCCGGGATTTCTCCTTCGTGTGAATACCCCTTAAAGGGGCGATGTAACAATTTTTGTACTTTGCGCAAATACCACTTAGAACGGAATCCTTACGTTAATGACCTATAAAACACGCGTTCGTTTTTCACCCTACGCCATAGAAGTCGAAAAAAAATGAAAGAAAAACGAGCAGCGTTCACCCCCTCAACTCGCAGCCAGAACAAGCGGCCACGTGATCTGGAGCCGATTATATGCCGCCAATGTTGGTCATAGCCACGCGCTGGGGTTGGCAAAGCAAAGGACACGCGCGAGTTCCGACATTCTTATGGCTCGGCTATTGTCGTCGTTGCAGCGATTGGACACGGCCCTACCCGAATGCTTCTCGAGCTAGTAATTATCACGAGCCCAAATCGAGTGCTCACGCAATGCTCGGGTCCAATCCATGAGCCGCATTCAAATATCGTCATTGGGGTGTACTGCGATCCCCACGTTACGTCATCAAATTTTGCAAAGGAGAGATTGAATGAAAATGATCGCTTTTGTCCTTGAAATTACACCGCAACAAAGGGGTTTCTCGGCCAGTGTCGTCGCATGCGAGTATCCTTGAGTCCCAGCTAGTGCCAGTAAGCTCGTGTAAAGGGAAAAACATTCCAATTGAATATCGTTGCACCGCTCCTTTAAAAGGGCTGGGCACTTGATCGATTAACCTACCAATCATTCAATTAATGCTTTCATCGCGATTAATTTTTTCACCTGTTAATCAAGTAAATTTTGACAAACAAAAAAACAAGTAAAATGTCAACGCTTTCACCACGCAGACGTGGACGAGTACACCTGTATGAAGGCGAATTTTAGGAGAAATTTTGACTTAAAGTAAACTTAGTGGTGAGATTTGTAACACCAAAGAAATGGAGAAAGCTATACGTGCGCCAGCCACTTCAACGCCGTGCGAGTGTCCGTTTAGCGCAGCAGAGAATATTTAGGGTTCTTCGTTTTCGGGTTTTATATTTTTCAAAACTCGGGGGTAAAAATCGGACGCTATTTTTCAAGCTGATGATCGGGGAGAAATCGGGTCTTTCTGAAGCCATTAGAAAATCGGGTTTTCTCGGGTCTTTTTTATGAAGGGCAAGTACCTGAAATGGGTTATTTACTCGAACAAAAGTCAACAAAGTATATGATATAGCAATGGTGCTCGGTTTTACAGTATATTTACGCCTTCTGACTCATTTTGAAGCGAATAATGCGGAGGTAACGCAAATCGAAAAAAAATGGTTACCATCAAACGAGTGACCAAGGAAGCAGTTCTGAAACAGATCAAGAATTGTTCTTATTTTCCATAAATTCAGCGGATTTCAAGACGGAATTCGGGGAGAAATCGGGTTTAACCGGATTTTCAGAAAAACTGTTTAGGGTGCAAAAATCGGGTAATATCGGGTTTCACTCGAAAACGAAGAACCCTAAGAATATTGTGAACAATCAAAGGAGTTCGCTACGACCGGAGGATATCGACGAACCTCTTTGCCTCTATTTGCGATTGTGGGTGTCATTCGGCTGTTCTCAACTACACATTGAATAAAAATCCGAAATTTCATATTTGCCTATTATGTATATTATCACATATTCAGCAATGGTAAAAAAATCATTTAGTATATTCGTGATGGGAATGAACGAAACCGATTAATCAATGAAAGCGTTGCGATTCATCAGGTTAAATTTTTAATCGACGCCCAGCCTATAGTTATAAGCTGTTCTTGTGCTCTGCGGGAAGCAGACTTTAAGGTCTGTTATTTTAAAGCGTATACGGGGAGCAGAGTACACGAGGAGTGATGATGGCTGCTGCTCGGAATGTTCCCGGCGAGGGGTCGAGGTCGCACCGTCGCGGGAAATCGAAGGCAGCGGCGCGAGTAAACGGACTCGCGTGTACCCGGACCGGAATTTTTCCTTCTTGGGCGACGCCGTCTGTCGAGTGTGTGGACGGACGAACCTGTTTGATCCGGTGCCGAAGAAGAAAAGACGTCCAACAAAGTAGGTTAGGTTGTCACAGTTCAGGAGGTGTCCTATACCGCAGACTTCCTCCCGACGATGCGAGCGTCCAGAAACATCTTTGAGTTGTGGCGCAAGAGGTCAACCAAGAGCGAAACGCGGAACTATCTAACTCCCTGCTATAACTAATCTCAGCTTTAGTCTTTTTCTCTACGACGCTGAGTCGCTGCTGATGGCGACTGCTACAACTGTCATGCCAAACACGGCTTTGCCACAAAACGCCATTAAAAAAATATATTCTTGCGTGTATACATTCCTGCAGAGTACACGGAGATCCAAACATTGCAATATACAAAGGAAGCTCTACAAAAATGTCAAAATATTGCTTCACCTAAAAGTCTGCTATATGTGACTCTCTTCATTATGTTTTACATTCTCCGGCATGCTCAGTATTACATCACAGACCTTTTTTATGTTTACATTTATTTCCCTTATCAAAATCCGCCGATTTCTCTCTGAGATCGCAGTTATCGCAATAATTATCATTCCGAACGCTCTGGAGAAAAATAAACGCCCAAAATGAATTTTTTTTCTTTAGGGCTAGTTTAGGTTAGCGACGTTTTTTTTTTGTTTTCTGTCGTTCTCAGTCACGTGGGATGCGGTATCTGGGATGCGGGACGGAAAATAACAAAAACATTTCAACCGGGACTATGCAAGAAAATATAGGTGAGGCAAAACGAGGAAGTGTGACAATCGCGCATTATTTGTAAACACCTTCCAGCGGCGTGGAGACATTACAACGTTGTTTTACCGCATACCTGAAGTGACGACATTCAAGATGGCTGCATCCGTGTGGAAAATGTGTCTAGGCTTCCAGATTCATCTCTCACTGCATGAGGTCACTGATAATAAGATGACTGAATAAGTAGCAAGAGCTGCCCACAGAAACACGACAATCGTTGGAATTGAGTTACAATCTGACGATACCCCGCTGAGCGAGAAAGGCAGGAACCTGCGGGGAGCACGGAATTATTTTATGACCACTAGGATGTCAAAAATCAAACACAAATCAAAACATGCAAAAAAAAAACCTGTACTAAAAAAATAAAAACGCGGGTGTTTACATTGTTTAAGTTGCAAATATATGCTCTAATAGCCCCGAGAAGTTCGCGTGGCGCCCCTTACGGCGAACCGTGGTGACGTCACGGCGGGGACAGAATTTTTCCCCGACTTGCCCCGCTCGCCCTGTGGAGGTTGTGACGTCGTTAGCTGTCGGCGCGCTCGTGTCTATTTAATTTTTTTGTCCGTGTTTTTCGTAGGAGGTGTAAATTTTAATATGTGGCTTTATTGAGGTATGGCCTGTAGCTGTAGGCGAAACTTCAACTAACATTTCAGGCATGGATGACAGGGCAGGCGACGCATGAATCGCAGCTGGTATATGAAAATAAAGAAATATGGCCACAATTGCAGGAGCATCACAATAGATTTACATCTCACACAATAAATGCTGCTGATGGTCTGAATGAATTGGAAAGTTATGTATACTATTTCGTGTTTTTTTTAATCTCTGTTTTTAAACAAGATTGCCGAAGCAGAATAGCTGCATGCTGCTCGAGCAACATGTTAAATACAGTCTGGGCCATGGAGAGAGAATCGCAAGTGAGACAGCCCAAGTACACGGCCAAATTAAAGGACGAAGGAACATTTATTTATGGATTCGGAAAGTATTTAAATAAACTCCACCGGTGGTATCTGTCGACTTGTTTATATTATCCCTCAAGTTATGTACAAAAAACGTAAGCGAAGGTGACTTAGCCCGTTATTAGTTCCTTAGGCTCTAAAATTGAGATTTTAGCGAAATCAAATTGGTCCTGAAGCTAAAATACCAGAAGCTTTTCTCACGCAAACTGTCACCCTTCACAGGTTTTACATTTTCTTCTATTAGTGCAGCATCTAACACTGGACAACCATTCGAATGCTTGCTGTTCCTCTTGTTTTCCCCTGTTGTAAGCGAGTCCAGCTGTAGGGAGTTTGGAGCTGAGGAAGCTTTGGGGACCTGCAGCAGTGCCTCTTTTAATTGGAAATGACAACTCACTGAACGGTGTATTTTCCGAGTACCCAAGGATGGAATAAAGAAATAATGTCAGGAAAAAAGTAGAAACATTCCAAAATTATAGTACTATTGCTGCGCATATTTTGGGCAGT
The DNA here is from genome assembly GCA_037355805.1 of Ixodes ricinus. NCBI lineage: Eukaryota > Metazoa > Arthropoda > Arachnida > Ixodida > Ixodidae > Ixodes > Ixodes ricinus. The sequence goes on along the minus strand of JAZHYW010021173.1, from coordinate 10,605 downwards.
TCACTAGATCTCATACAGGCAACGGGGGACAATTCGGTAGTTTTTCCTGCTACCATACAAACTAATTTCCAGTGATTGTGCATCTTCTAAAAAATGAAACATTCCTGCATATATGTATGAACTGTATCATTAATTCACGAAGCAGCTACATTTATGTAAACCAATCCTGTTCCACGAGCACTTCAAAGGCCTTCAGACTTAGGGCCTTTAAAGCATCTACAAACCAGCGCATGCAGAGTGGCACGCGCAGAGTCGGGGTCGCGAGCTAATTTGCCGCCCGACCAAACGCCCTTGATATAAATGTCATTTCAAAGGCCTGCAGAGCGGGATGTAATATTCTCCTAAATCATGAACATGCAAGGAACAAAATTCCAGCGTCTAAAACACTCACGTCGCCGCTTCACCGACCCCTTTCAAGATTGCCTTTGTCGTCGGACGGGGAGGTTTATCGGCGGAATTTCCTCCGCCGATAGCTTTCGGGATTCGTAACCCAATTATAAAGGTAAATGTGACAAGCAGGCTTATAAAATGTACGGAAGCACGTCAATATCGGCATAACCCAGCGTTTTGTACACCGGGTAAGCGAGGTCCCGCTCCTCGAAGTGCTTGCGGCACACAACGCTAAACCAGGAAACCGGTGCCGGGAAGCGAGCCGGACGCGAGATCGCGGAGCGGAGTCCTCTCCCTGACGTCACGGTACACCTCACCCAATCAGGGCGCGGCGACCGCAGCGACGCTTGTGTTCGCTCTCGGGGCTAATAGGCCCGTTCACAGAGTACCGTTTGCTTACGTTGCGTGATGTTACAGGAGCTTAGGTGTGCCTACGTCGGGAGTCCTCGGGGCATTCGTGCTTTGTATGAAATGTGGCAACCAGTTCAAGGTGTAGCTTTGAACACGAGATACAAAGCACGGATGTCCTCGTGACTCGTAATGTAAGAAAACGCGAACGAAGGCTCCTGTGTTAAAGGCACATGCGCACGACACATGTACAAAGACAAAAAGAAAAATCATATGTGCGGAAAATTTTAAAAGTCGACTTGTTTCACTCTGTTTCCGAGAAACGAGCGTACTTACTGCACGCAAAGTGCAAATAAGGTCTCGTTAAAGGCATAATCACGATTTCCGTACCACAAATACCCTCATGTGGTTCGTTTTATTTTAAACTGCTATGGAACTAATTTGTCAAGGTTCAGTTTTTATGCCCTTTACTTTTTATTTTATTTGTTTGCATATTGTCTTGCTTTTTAAGGAAACAATATTCGCAATTTTTATGCTGTACGTATTCTCCCCTCGTAAAGCCCTGCTTCTTTTTTTCTTTTTTTCCCCTTTTTTTTTTGTGATGCGATTTTTGCGTGTTCCGTTTTTTGTCCAAGTTTTGTCTCGTCGAAAATACCGTCAGTCCGAAATTCCCGGCATCAGACACCAGGAACCGCCGACAACCTTTTTGTGGTGCTTGGTTTGCACTTTAGTCCTCCGAGAGTGGTTCATACTAAAGTTACTATAGTTCATACCAACGTCAGTTGCCAAAAGTTCCTCCTTGAACGCCCGGAAGCCGTTTCGTGGCGCGTCCGCTAGGTGGTGCTTGCTACGCTGTCAGCCTGCCCTGTTGACAGAAGCGGAGGATCCGGTAGAACGTTGGATGCACGTCAGAGAACTTAAGAAAATCATTCCGATGACTCCGATAACGATACCCGATACTCCGTCGCCGCCTTTGCGAGTGCACCGCATCGTTATCGGAGGTTTCGGAGGTATCGGAACGATATACTAAAAACCTCAATGCAGAGCGCAAGTTCGTCTGCTTCTTGCACAGGGGTTGCGATAATATCAGAACGCCGAGCTCTTATTGGTTGATCGAGGAAAAAAAAAATAGTGGGTAGGACTACAGTGGCTTAAAGGGGGTCGTGTAACGAACGAAACCGGAAAAGCGGCACAGCGTTGGAAGACGGCCTCGGGTGGCGCTGGCGCTCGCAGCACCTTCGTTCCGGCTATGGCTCCGGCTTGGCCGCTTGGTCAACTTGGCTCCGGCTAAAGTCACTGGATCCTGGGAAAGTAGCGCCATTGCCTTCCCTACCTGCTAGCCGGACACAAATGGATACTAACATACAGAAGACCCAAACCTCGCAAGGCGATTGGCTAATCGGCCTACGTTGCCATGGCAATCGCCATCTTGGTCCATTTAAATCTTCGAAGCTTCCAGGGGTCGTTCCTAAACTAGTCGCGCCAAGATCACTATGGAGCATCATCGTACTGGAAGCGTTTATCGCCAATTTAAGAGTCTTTGGCACTTTGTGTGCGATAAACCTATTAATCATGCCCATCTCGCATGGATCTCTTACAATTATATTGTTCTTCTTGCGTATTTCAAGACAGTAAACTTATTTTCCAGTGCCTCTAAGCACCGACACAGCATCTGGTGGTGGTACGAAGGTGCACGCTTGTTTCGCCGGTGTGTGGTTAGCAAAATCTCGGTACGCAAAAAACGACTCCATAAAGCTACCCGTCCCCGGCGAATCTAGATCAGCTCACCAAGAACGGAGGGGTCAAGGAGAAATTGCTCATTTCGCGGACCAAGATGGCGACCACACGGGGAGCTTGGCGTTACTTTCCCGGGATCCAGTGACTTGCATCCGGCCAGCTCCGGCCGATTCGCAGCTGTCGACTACACTGTCGTCTGCTGAGTTTCATTTTTATTCACCTTCGAACACAAATCAGGTCGTTGGAAGTTCACTGGAGAACAAATAATTGTTTTGAGGTAATTATATAGTTATGAGGCGTATGTCAGGTGTCTCTATCTGCCGGCCGATTGAGGCACCCTAACGAGCTGCGGACTTGAAGCGCCACCGACATCGTTTTTTCCGTCTTCCAAGGAGCGGCCGCTCCCGATGGCATGGTGGAAGGCTACGTGGTAACTACACTACCCCCTTTAAGCCACTGCTGGTAGGACTCAATCGCATCTAGCTGCAATTCTCCCACAATCCTTTTAATCAAAGCCAATCAGAACCCGGCGTCGGTTCTGACGTCAACGTCAGCTCCTGCGCAGAAGCGGACGACTTGCTCTCCGCATTGTCTGCGATGGAAAGAGATTCGATTGTGATCTTTGTGGTAAACATAATGTTTACGCAAACTTTTGCGCAAAAGAGCGTGGTTTGGAAACAGTCCTTCTCTGTAGCCCATGAAGGCGTCCCGCTGGCTGTTGACGCTATACTTCGTTTCAGCTGGGTCGGCCGCAGCCGATGCTACAAGCGCGAGCTCCGGGCTTCGGCAGCGTCCCTGCCAAGCACGCGCGCTCGTGCAGTACGAGCACTGTTCAGGGCCACACGCTCGCCTTATACAGCATCGGCTGCGTCTGGACCTGCCGAAACGAAGTATGGGAACGCTATCCGCTTTAGAGGCTTAGCTTACCAGAGAGTTTCCAGCTGTTCGATTGGGGTCACGTCGACATTATGGGCCGCGTTTGCGATATGAGTTGCGAGGAGGTGGCAAAAGCGTCGACGGAGGCATGCGGTTTAGAGAGACTCGTTGTAGCGAACGCCGTTTTACCGACCCCGGTTTATCGAATGCCTTTATAGAGAACCCAGTTTAGAGAAAATGGCGATGAGCCACCTTTTAGCGAATTCGGCCGCCGCGAAGCGGCGTGTACGGGTAAATCCGGTGAGTTAACATTTTCGTAATGAGCCGCCGCAGACTGCCGCCGCGAAGCGGCGGGAGCGCAGCGGGGGGCATGGGTTAACACGCGGACCAGTGATACACGCAAGAAGTAGGAAAGCCTTTTTTTAAAAAGCGTCCCCTTTTCGATAAACGGCGTTTCTCTAAACTGAGGCTCTGCTTTCTCTAAACCGTGCTTCGATAAAACGTGCCCATTCTCTAAAACGTGCTTCGATGAAATGGCATTCTCTAAACCGTAGTAAACCCAAGCGTCGATCGCCTGCAAACGCCTCCACCTTTCCGCCTGCTTTCCCCTCTTTTCAACCGAGGTTCTCTATCCGCCCGTGCCTGCCCGCGTGAAAGGCAACAAAGAAGAACCGTTTTCGAACCCCGCTCTTCCGTGTAGCTTGTCAACTGATAGACCTAAGAACGTTGGTTCATAGTTTCACTACGGCGTTGGCCGTTCGCTATTCAAATGCCACTCGGTACATTAGCCTCAGTTCAATACTTTATCACGGCAACAAATTTCGTGAATATTATCCTGCAAGACACAGGGCTGGCATCGTCACTGTGAGGTTAACATAAGCAGTAAGTACCATTCCAATTATGTCATCATCATTTTCATTGTCTCCTATCGCCCCCTTTTTTGTCTCTTTCCTTTTAGTGCAGACGCCCAGGTCGTGCGGGCTAGCCTCTCTGCTCCTCGTGCATTCATCTCATCAGGTAGAAAGGTCCCACAAAAGCCTGATTTGTATGCTAAAGAACCTACCTTAATTTGACATGGCATGTGGCATGTCAAATGTGGCCGTGTGGCCAGCTTAATTCACCCAATCCTATCTTGCCATACCAAATAAAAGAATAATTGACCATTTTTTATGTTTTATTTCCTTCTTGGAAGGTAAATGTTCGTTTAACTTCTGGTACCACCTTTAAGCCTGCAAATGTGACAAAGCCGCTAGCACCATTAATTCAGAAAGATTTCAATTTGCCGATTTTTGGTTGATTATTAAACCGATCTTTGCGGTTGTCCTCGCATCAGGTGTCTACAGGACCAGACACGTGGTCAGTGAAGATGGTATTTATGTAAACATTCGTGCCGATTGAAAACACTCACCCGTCCTTACGTCAAAACTATATCCATAAAGGCAGCGCCGCTCCGCGGTAGTACTGCGGCAAGCTGCGTGCGCGCGAGCCCTGCCCTAACCAGACTTGTACCTACTAAAAAAGAGTAAGGAATTACATTTACAATTACCCACGGTAAATTGTAACTAACTACAGTTACAATTACACTTCCATAAAGGTAACTGACCGTTACTTCAAAAAGTAATCCGTCGTTTTCGCGGCGTTATTTTCAACCTTTATTGTTGCCGACACTTACACTACTGTGACCTTGAGCAACATCTAGCTCTCAAACGTCTGATAGGACATCTTGCCTCGTTTCTATGTGAAAATGTCGTCCGCCCCGCTAAACACCTTTTCAATCCACCTCTTTTTTTCATATAGGTGCTGCCATTTAGACACGCGACTGGGTTCTCGATTGAGTGGAACAAGCGATCGGCAAGGCATCTCCCGCCTATTCGACACCCAAAATGTCAGCTAGATCATGTTGGCCCATTGAGACGCTGTGACCTAGATACGGCAAGTGTGGATTATCTTTGTCTCTGGAGTTGATACAAAGAAGCCACCTTCTTTCTCTTCTACTCTGCTAGAAGCAGTGTTGGGTAAAGTACGTCTAAAAGGTACTTCAAGTAAAGTACAAAGTAAATGAGACGTGATGTACTTTAAGTAAAGTAGTAAGTACTCTGGGTGCAATGTACAGTCGGGGGACAAAAGTCTCCAGGACACGCGAGCTGCGACTGAAACGCATTGCTCTGCCATCTGCCGGCGGGTCGCCTGGTTTCGAGATCACAGAAAAGCGCATGCGCGTCCTACTGTGCCTGCCAAAATGTGCGCTTTCCCGCTCTTCTGCGGCGTGGCGCCTAACTCGGAATGGGGCGCGTGGTGCCGCCTCAGAGATAGCGCTTACTGACATGCACCTATAAAGCAAGAAGTCATGGCAGCTCAACTGGAGTGATAAGCTTAACGGGTTATAAAGCAAGGTGCGCTGACACGGCGAAATGCAGCGCAATGCCCCAGGCGGTATCTCGAGTTTCAGAATGTGTAGCAGACGCTCGTCAGCCGCCAGCGCTATCTACGAGGCGGTACCACGCGCCCGATTCTGAGTTAGGCGGTGTGCCGCAGAAGAGCGGGAAAAAACACATGTTTGCAGGCAGAGTAGGACGCGATGCGCTTTTGTGTGATCTCGAAACCAGGCGACCCGCCGGCAGATGGCAGAGCAATGCTTTTCAGCCGCAGCTCGCACGTCCTGGGGACTTTAGTCCCCGACTGTACTTGAAGTAAAGTACTATAAATACAATGTACTTTGAAAGTAAAGTACAAGTATTTTAAAGGGGTCCTGCAACAACTTTTTGACTGGTTTTTAATTTGCACCAGACTTAAGCGCACTGAACGTAGTAACTTAATGAAACTTTTCTTTTCGCAAAATTCGCTTTATTTTAAAAGTTATAGGCAAATTAGAATTACAAAAACAAGCAAAAAATAACCTCCTTCATGACGTCGTAGCTCCTGGCTTGAGTGGCCGTGAACTAGAGGGGGGATAGTGAGCTCATCGAGCTATCACGGCTGCCGCACTCCGTGTCGACGGCTCGAGAGGGCGCCAATAACGCGTGTGTTGGATAGGCTGTAGCCTGTATGAAGCGGGCGGCCAGGGCGGCTCGCATTGCATTTGCTGCCCGATTAAAGACTATTTCGGCATAACACTTCATTGGCCACAAACGACAGCAAACACGGGGTAAAGATCAGTACAGAACGGGAGCCACTTCGCGCTGCCATACCGCCAAACGGCCTTTCTACGCTCCGGGACCTTTCTACGCTCGCCGTTCGTCGGCGCCTCATCCCACTAGCCCTTTCTAATATGCGCCGCTTTTTCCGCCGCTTGGTGGCAGGAATGTCGACGGGTCATTTCTTGTTTCCGTACTTTATAAACTGCATTTGTTTCTTTTCTGATCTAAAATACTGAACAAAAACTACTTTCATACATAATTGAAACGGTTCGCGACACTTATATTTTGTATCTCGACTAATAGAAAAAGCTTTTAGCGGCTCTAACCAGTAGTAAGCCCAGGACCAAAAACGTCAGATTTTGCGCGCTTTCGGTACCGCGGGTCGCCCTCGTCGGTGGAGGAGGTTTCCGCGTCGTCCGGTTAAAATATGACGCACTGATATTTAGTTACTCTCTCCATGCCCGCTGGCTTGCCCGAACCCCAAGAGACGTGGAAACTGCAAAAAAGGTAGACGCTTAAATATGATTGCAGGGCCCCTTTAAAACGCGGCGAATATTTGATAAAGTCAAGTGGCCATAGTGTAGTTATTTTCAGGAATGAAGCCAAATTCGGAAGTCCCTTTTCTGAATTTGGCGCCGCTTCCACTGGATTGTAGCACCGAAGGGGGTTAAATGTACTAGGAGAGAGCATGACGTCAACCCCGTAGCTTCCGCAAGCAATCCTCTCGGAGAGGAGTGTCCTCTCTTTAATGAAAAAACAGTGAGTGTGAAAGCGAGCTGGTGATAATTAATCATAATGTAACACCTGAGATTGGGGTGCGAAAAAATAGGGAACTTTCAAGTCGAAGGAAAAAACAAAAGAGAATTTCTCAAAACATTGTGACGTTCTCCTCTGTTGTCTTTTTCTTCAACTTGAAAGTTTAATTGTTCCGCACCACAGTTTCAGGTGCTAGATTATGATTAATTTTGCTCTCATAATATTTTAAACCTCCTCGCTTGCGCTGACCGACCGAGAAGTAGCGAGAGTTCAAAAGCTACTGGAAAGCCACCCCAAAACAAACGGAGCGATACCTCGTCTGCTCACGTTTCCGCTGAGATTAAAATATTCCTCCCAATATTTCCTCGGAGTTGACAAAGCATCATTTTGTGATACAAATTTAACAAAACCAAATATCGGGAATGTACTTTGAAGTCGGGAATTGTACTTTCCTCAAAAAGTACACGAAAAAAATACTTCAAGTAAAGTACAAGTACATACTCAGAGAATGTCCTTCAAGTAAAGTACATGTTTCCTAAACCTACTTGAAGTAGTACTTTAAGTACAATGTATACCTGAAGTACTTCCCAACACTGTCTAGAAAAAAGCCAAAAATAATGACGGGACAAAAAAGAAAGGCGCGCACAGATCCCTTACACCAGCTCGCGTGCACTTTGACCGCTATTTTTATTATTATTGTAACGAAACATTTTGATTTTGGGAGTTTGCCTAATATTATTTGCCCGAAGAGTTCAGTTCTTTGTATCATTGTGATTGCCCCTTCGTTGTTTGGCAAGCAAGCTGACGAGTTACAATTTGCAAACTCCCAAGCCATGAAAAAAAATATTCGAAGCGAGGTTTTAGGTGACGTGAAGCAAGGCTTTGAGCATCTGAGGAATGGCAGGCCTCACGTTTTGTTAATGCAAATGACATAAGTTAGGATGAGGGAGTTAAAAAAAATTGACCGCATCTCCACGTGGTGAATGATGTTGATTGGGGCGAAGCTCTGGTGGTGCTTGTCTGCATAGACGCTGAGCCGCAGCATGCCGAGCCTTTCATTCGTTTTCATCCATGTTTATGTCAATTGTGAAGTCAATTTTTTTTACTTCAGAAAAGCATTCGACAAGGTGCCGCATCATCGACTGGTGCAAAAATTACGTGCTTTCCAAGTGGAGCCATTCGTGATAGACTCAGGGGCGGATGCAGGAATTTCCTGAGGGGGGGGGTCAGGTGTTGGTCAGCGTACCATATGTTTAGGAACCCCCTCCCCTCTCCTTCGTTTTACGCCCTAAATTTTACACACGCAGAAATCAAGAGGGGGGTCAGGGCATCCGGACCCCCCCCCCCCTCTCTAAATCCGCCCCTGGATAGACTGGATATCGAATCTTCTTTTCAATCGCTTGCAAAGTGTTTGTTATGATTACAAATCTTCATCACATCAGAAAGTAAAATCGGGAGTGCCGCAGGGGACCGTGCTGGGTCCACTGCTCTTTCTTTTGCACGTGAATGATTTACCCGATAGTATTCTTTCAACCATCCGTTTGTACGCTGATGATTGTGTGGTGTATAGGAAGATATCTTGCACTAGTGATTGCATTCAACTTCAGAATGACTTGATTACCATAGAAACATGGGGTAAAAAGTGGCAAATGCAAATCAACATCCTAGAAACAAAATTCTTAAACTTCAACACTAAGCGAAGTGCCACAGTGTTTAGCTACTCTCTTTTTAATACGCCCATTGAACATGTGCACACGTACAAATATCTTGGGGTTCATTTCACGTCAAACTTATCAAGGGAAGCTCACATTAATCACGTCGTTGTAAAGGCAAACCAAAGCCTCGGTTTTTTTAGACGAACACTACATATGGCTAACCGGGATACAAAACTCGTAGCTTACACTGCCCTTGTTCGCCCGCAGCTCGAATATGCATCTACAACATGGAACCCCCACCAGGCTTACCTAATACAGAAATTAGAGTCGATCCAAAACAGGGCAACTCGGTTCATTCTTAAAAACTACACACACACTAGCATTACTACGCTAAAAAAAGAACTCGGCCTTCCACTGCTCGCTGAAAGAAGGAAACTGACCAGACTAGTTTCATTACACGCTTTGTATTATCAAGCCCCTTTAAAGAGAGAATTGTACTGTCCTGCGGCTCATCACATTTCTCCTCGTTCAGACCATTCTCAGAAAGTTCATCTGGTAACACCAAGGACAAACCTTTTTAAATTCTCTCCACTGCAGTTATCACTGTCAGAATGGAACTCTCTGCCAGAACATATTGTCACAATTCAAGACTCATCTGGATTCAGAGCTGCACTTGCTACTTTTCTCGATGTTTAGCAACCTTTAACCCTGTGTTTTTCCTTTCTTTGTTTTTGTTTGTTGTAAAGCCCCCCCCCTTATGTAAAGCCCTACGGGCACTTTAAGGGAACAATAAATGAAATGAAATGTCAGAAAGAGAATGTGTGGTATGGAACGTGGTGATATACGCATTTGAGAATTTGACCGCAGCGCCCTCTCGTCTATAAACGTTGAGCCAATGCATGCAAAGTTTAACGCATCAGGAACTGAACTAAGAAAAAATTGGGCCCCGCCAAAAGAACGACCCAGGGCCAGGAGGAACCGACAGGGAGAAAGGACCCAGCAGAGCCCGACGCCAGCCAACCAGCCCAACCCTGCGAAAACGCACAGAGGGACAAAACTGGTGGGTCGACGATGGTCGAGTACAACAAGTGAGTCGAACAACCACCGCCGTAGGTGACAGTGTGATTCATAAAAAAACTTACCCTTACAAAAAAAAAAAAAAAAAAATATATATATATATATATATATATATATATATATATATATATATATATATATATATATATATATATATATACATTGTTTAACGATTTTACTTTTGTCAATATTTAATATTCCCGCCTTTTTCCTCCGTGAATGAAAAGAAAATGTAAGGGATTACAATAATTTTTTTGCAAAAAAAAGTAAGGAAATTACAATTACATTCTAAAATATGTGATTATTCCCTTACAAAATTACTGATAAATGTAAAGGAGTACAAGTAATCTCGTTACTTGTAACGGATTACGTAAAGCCTGGTCCTAACTTTGACGAACCGGCTTTTCCTTCTTGCCCGCGCCTATTCAACTCCTGCGGAAAATGGGGAGCGGGTATCCCCAACGGCCAGGTTGTAACGTGTTGACGCCACCAAGTGGCGAAACTCAGAACCACGACAGCTTCCCCGTAGGTTTGCCCGTGAAGGAAAACATGACGTCACGAAGGCGCGGGGGGCGCCGCCGAAGGCTTCTCTTCGAGCGCATTCAAAATACAAATGTGCGATTGTTTTC
>JAZHYW010021171.1:0-14324 GCA_037355805.1 Ixodes ricinus | reverse complement strand
ACTTGTCACGCGCTCCAAGTATTACTGAAAATGACTGATTTAGTGGTTTTCGGTGACGCTGTGCAAGTTTCTAATTGGAACCATATGTCTATTTTAATTAATTAAAAATTAATTAACAAATTTTAATTAATTTGACCAGTTGATCGTTACGGTTGGCCCCCCATAATATGTCCCCCCTGGCCGTACCGCTCATTTCCACAAGCAGCATAAAGTGTAACTTTCACGGCTTTTTTAAATAAATCTGTTTCGAATAAAGAATAACGCACCAGTACATATATTTATTCGTCTGTACTGCTAGCATTGTGTACGAAGAACGAGGCAACAGACAGCCACATATCAAGGTGTACTTGGTCTTAATTTGGATGCTAGCGGTTGGAGTTACTGCGACCCCTTTTGGACATTTGGTGAACAGCTGTGCGGAGTTCAAATTTCGCTTAAAAAATTCAATTTTGCAACGCGATCACTTAAAATAAAAAAAAGCACTGCGGATGAAACTGCCAAAGTGGCCTGAGTAGTACATGGTCCTGGAAGGCAGGGTTTCATCACCTCTGCCTTCGACTAGATGGTATATTACCCGACACTACGGCATCGCTTGGCAGTGGGACTGTTTTGGCATACTGGACCACAACTAGGTCTCCGTGCCTCTGTCCCCTCTGTCCCCGATAAAAACAAAATAAAACAAACAAAAAATTAAAAGGAACAGAAACCGATCGCAGCTCCACTTTCAAAAGCGGCGACGACCGGCCTACACGCCGTACGTCGTCTGTTTGCGTCGGTTCGCTCGCGCACCGTCGTCCGCAACGAAAGCGGTAGCGCATCGCCGAGTAGTCTCGTCCTTGCTCGGCCCAAGTCGTCCTCCAAAGAGGAAGCGGGGAGGGCCGGATTTCGGGGGGGGGGGGGGGGGGGGGGGGGGGGGGGGGGGGGGGGCCAGCGTGAGACAAAGGGGTTGCACAGGACGTCGTCGCGGCGTGTCGGTGGGGGCGAGGGCGACCCGAGAAAGGGCCGAGAGGGCACCCGCCAACACTTGCAACGACGCCGGGCGGAAACTTGCGCAAGGCCTCGAGGGCCGGCCGTGCCGCCGGTGGCCGGTCCTATCGCCGCTCAGACGCTGAATCAAGACGGGGAGGCGGACTGCTCCCTTGGTCGCCGCTCCCTTGATAAAGGGCGTATCGGACTTGTTCTGGGCCGCGCAGAAAAGCAAAAATAAGGACGACAACTGCGCCCGCCGCCGTCGAAAACGCCGGAAGCAGCGGCACAAGATCCACCGCCGCCGCCGCCGCGGCGGAGGACGAGACGCCAAGTTTGTCGTGCTACCGTCAACCTACACAACAAAGCTATCACTCTACAAAAAACTGGAGCGTGAATTTTCCCGCAGAAAGCGCCGGAAATGAATGATTTCAATCTGTGTGGTGGAATAGGGGTATAGGGTACGTGTTTCCGAATAAATCTGCAGAAAATCCGAAAACAAATCCAGTAAATTTTCTATTAATTCGGATTTATCCGAAAAACTCGGAACACAAAGTCACAACAACAACAACAACAACAACAACAACAAAAATAAAAATAAAAAACAGACAGTCTTTTATAAATAAACTTTATCAAAGCACAGGGTCAGTGGTCCCGAGAAAATGCCACTTCACATTTTCTTTGAAATCTCGAACTATAGTGAGAAAAAGGATTTACCTTTTAGCTCGTCTAGGTAGCTTCAGGACAATGGGTCACATGGTACCCCAACTTTATTTACATTGCTCCCGAATTTAAAAAAAAATTGGGAACCGAGTAAAATGAACTTCGAATGTCGGAGATTTGGGAGCCTGACCAAAATAAGCTCTGAGACGCCCCTGATTTTCAGCGAAGAGTAAATCCTCTGAAAAACAGCCTCCGATTTTCAAGCAGAAAGAAGCTCCGAAAACACGGAATCCTATATATGGGCGAATGACGTAACTAAAATATGTAAGCAAAAAGTCATTGGCTGCGGCATTGAGGAAGTTGAAACGTCATGTTGACTGCCACAGCGCGTACATACTCTTTGAAGGTTGAAGCTAGTATCAGTTTTGTCATTGGCCAATATCGCACCATGGATCGCAGCGATTCGCCCTCCCAGTTGCTTTGCGGTAAAGATAGGCGCTTCAAATTTCTTAGATTGTATGGCGCTCAATATCAATCTGCAGTGTCACCCAAATAAGTCCGGGCACAGAACTAAGGACACGTCCTCGAGTCCTCCCGCAAAAGCAAAGCGTGGCAAACTCCCTATGGTGTCTTATTATCGGTGTTACGCAATCATTCAGATTGCGGTGCCGATAAGAACGTCGGAGATCGAATCACCAAGCTACCACGCGCGAAGATAATAGTCGACCCTCCACCGTTTCTGAAGTTGGCAGTAACGATAGACAGCATGGACGTAGGTCTGAATCGTTGGTGTCACCCAAATGAGTTAAGCCGGGGTCACACTGCTCACATCTCATACAAAAAGAACCAGTGTGCAAACACGAGTCACCGCAATATTTGCGGTTCGAATGCCGCGTGCCGAGGTTTTCTCCTTGAGCTCACTGCCATGCGGCATTCGAAGCAGGGATCTCCCGGTGATTCGCGTTTCGAATCTGTGCGCACACTGTCTGCTGTATGATAGTGTGACCCCGGACTTGAGGCGGCCACGTGGGGCACAAAGTGGACGCGAGTGCTATAAGTCGGTGTTCGCCGTCTTCAGTTGGTGAGAACACGACCCTCAGTCGAACACCGACGAACCACTCGTGATCATCTGTACCCGGCCGGCTTTTCTGTCCTGAATTTTTCGGCGACGCCGAAAGCGGGCATCTCCAGCCGAGTGCGTGAGCGGCGCTCAGAGCAGCTCGGAGCACGTGTGCAGCTCCCGCTGCAAGAACCCAGGAATCCCGATTTCAACCTCCCCACTCAGTTTCGATCTGGATGGGCATCGCATACCGGCCTGGCGGTCGTGTATCACTACTGCCTGAATTTGTTTTACACGACGGGAAGTTTGTAGAGCCTCAAAGAGCGCCCGCGGTGTCACCGCTGTATGAGAAGTTTTCGATGCAGTAAACGGTAATAAACAATTGACTCATTTAGCAGCAATATCTTTTTCTCTGCATGATTGGAGCAGCGGGATTAAACCAACAAAGGGGATCAACGCCGTGACTATGCACTTTTGGCACTGCTTGATCGTCGGCTGCAGCCGGTCTTAGGAGCGAAACGGAGTGCAGGTATACGGTGCAGCAGCTGTCAGACTGCGACGCCAACGCAGACCCCGCAACAACCGCCGCCAGCTTCGTCGTCGACGGCGACAGAGACGGCGCGACCGGCAAAAAGGAGGCCGGACGAGGAACAAAAGGGGAACATGGCGGAGAAGGAGGAGGAGAGAACAAAAAAGCAGCGGAGCGCATGCGCCGTCGTGGCGCGCCTCTTCGGTTCATTCGTCGCTCTGCGGAAGCCAGCCCTTTTCCTCGCTGCTGCTTATTTTACCTGGCTGGGATCGTTCGCTCGCCACCGCTGCAGCAGACTGCATCCTTGAGAGCTGTCCTGTGTCGCGCACGTACGCGGCGGCGTGCACCGGCCCCCTTGTGGCCTCGTTTTCTTGCGTCGTCGATCGCGGACGCCCAGCAAAACGCCCTCGCGCGCCACGGATGAGCTGCAGGAGGGATGGCGCTTTGCTCACCGCTCTATCACAAGAAACGACCGCGTGCGATCCGAGGGGGCATGAACGGGCAATGGACCGACGCGAACCGCAGTGTAATCAGTCACTCTAAAAAATGCCAGCTCGACTACTTTTCCGCAGAGCACTCGCGACTCCACGACTACGTCATTTTAGCGGTCATTTTTTGGTAAGAAGACTAAGAAACGCCGCGAACGATGGAACGTAAACGCTCTATCCACAGCCATGAGCTTCGCTTCAGGGTAAGGACACTAGAGTCACCTCGTGGCTTAAAATCATTGTTCCCAGTTGTCTGAGGCATTATCTGAAATAACAAGACACGCTTTGCCTTCCTCCAGAAATGTTAAAACAGTCGGCGAGAGAGCGAGACGGTATCGCCTCGAGCTTTCTCGACAGCGCATCGAAAGCCGAGGAAGTCGCATTTTCGAATCGTACCGATCGCCCACTCTGCACTAAGTACCAAAGTGGCGGCGCTCATCGGAAAAATCGGGGATTGGAGTGCCGATAGTCTAATGTAGTGGCTCTTATCCACAACTACCTGGACGGTTGTGCACAACCACGTTGCAGCCTTCGTACCGGCTTTGGGTGGGTCTTTGATTGGAATTCTTGGCAACGTTCAAGCTATAGACGTAGTGCTTGGGGAAATGAGGCGTGGGTATGCGGGCGCCGCCTTTGTCTGCATCAAAAGAGGGCAAGGAGAAAGACAAAGGCCTCCCAGCTGGCTTCCACGTAGGCGACAAAGCAAAAGAATGGATCTGGCGGAGCCCGACCGTTGTGTGTGTTTTTTTGTGTTTCTTTTGTGTGTGCAGTAACGCCATTTCTCTTCTTTTTTTTCGCGCTTAATACTAGGCGTTCCGTTACTTTTCGGCTCGCATAATGCACAGTGGTTTCACGCCAGCTACACTGACATCCCACCCGCTTCTAGAAAATATGGTCTGGAAAAACCAATCACTGACGCGCACTATTTGAATGTTTAGTATGCCAATTTTACAGAAACCAGTGCAAAGCAAATTAGACGTTAGATATTTAGACATAGTGAGTCATTCTATCTGGTGACACTATATTCACGATGCAGATGAGAAATTTAGCCAGTGCACAATACGGCTGCTAGTCTGGAGGTTTTAACCTGCATCACGCAGAAGTGACACACGACCGCACGCCAGCACTATGCTCATCCAGACCGAAACCGGCTGGGGGATCTTTGCAGCACGAGCGTTTGCTCCACGTAATCCCAGTTGCGTTGTGCTAATACGCTCGGATACGAACGGCTGTTTCGCACATTTGTGTCGGTTGCGCCCAGAGCAACCGAAACGATAGCAACGACCGAAACACTGGGACAACTGCGACTCACGATTGCTTCACGAAGCTACTCTTTGAATTGCTTGACACGTTTCGTACGGCTAACGGTTCACCAAGTGACTTTGTCGTAACGGCCGCTTCGGGCGCTCTGAACGCAAGCAAGACAACCGTCTGAACTTGAGCGAAAAAACAGCCCGTAGGATTTCCAAGAAAGCTAACAAGAAGACAGTATTGTCCTTCTGAAAACAAACTCGATAGTTTCAAAGTGTGTGTCTTTATCTCCCCGTTTCAGCTAAGGAAGCAATCCACGTGCTCTGCCTATAGAAAGCGTGGTTTAATTTCTTCCCTCCTCTTCTCAATTTCCATCCCCCTCTTGTCTTTTCTATGCGGGAGGAAGCGAAGGGGGTAAAAGATGGCCTACTTTACCTTCAAGGTCCTATGATGCATCAAATGCATTATAGGGCAGTGTTTCTCAAATGGGGGTCGCGAGGCATTCTAGGTGTCCACCAAGCCCGGCTGTAAATTTGTCTTTTTTCATATTCCAGAAGAAACGTTCCAATTTTCGGGTGAGCTTTCTGTGTATGTAAATAGAAAAGTCTACTTCACATTAGCCCTAACTTATATCCATTTATTAACATCAGTATCATAATTAACCTATAGCATTCCCTTTCCCCTCCACCACGAACAGGGTCGTCCATCAACTCTGCCGATCCACAAGGGGTGCAGGGAAACATCAATGGTTGGGAACCACTGATATAGGGAATTGCCGCAAGAGTTCGTGTGTCACATGAGTCATGACTATTTTCCCGCTAAATTTAGCGCAAAACTAAATGGTTGTAAAGGTCACGTGACGTCCGGTCACGTGACGTAGATTTTCCCCGCTAAATTTAGCGAGGAAGCTGGATTGGTGGGTTAAATATAGCGGGTGATTGAATAGACCGATCTCACGAGCTAGTTTGAGTACGCCACCGCTGCCGACATGCATCGGGAGCTTAGCGCCGCACGCGCGACAACCCTGCTGGAGGTCTGCGCGAGCGAAGCACGAGGCGGCATGAGCTCTCTCGTGAACTGGCGTCTGCCTCATACGAACTACAGTTATGGCGGCGTAACGCATGCCTGGAACGCTTGGTGAGATCGGCCTATTAGTGCGATTAGCGGGTAACTGGATTGGTGCGTTAAATTTGGCGGGTGACCGAATTGGTGCATAGGTCAAGTGACATCAATTTCCCGCTCAATTTAGCGAAACTGAGTTGACGTATAGGTCACGCGCCGTCAGTTTCTCCAAGGTGGATAGGTCAGGTGACGTCACGTGACGCCACTTTCCCACCAAATTTAGCGGGGAAACTGACTTAATGTATAGGTCATGCGACGTAAATATTTCCTGCTAAATTTAGCGGGCAAGCTGAATTGGTCCGCATGCTCCGTGACGTCAGGTCACGTGACATCAATTTTCCCGTTAAAATAAGCTGAGAAACTGAATTCGTGTATAGGTCTCGTGATATCAACTTACCCGCTAAATATAGCGGGGGAATGCACGCACGGACGGACGGACAGACGGACGGACGGAACCAAATTTTGGGATTGGGGATAGAGTTGAAAAAGCGTTTCATGCTTTAAAATCGCTGTTCGAGGTGTTCGCGAAGAGCGTGACGACGACGTTGATGTGCTTAACGATGCACAAGACGGACACAGCTGCGCGTGTCTTTTTTCTTCGTTTGCGCAGCAGCCACCCCGAGGGAGGAAGGAAGAGCGAGGGAGAGGACCCAGAGGAAATGAGGCATAGACGCGAGGTGGACTCGTTGCGCCGCGCACTGTCGTCGATAGCCGTGGGAAGCGGATGACAGGCGCCGTCCCCAGATCTCTGCCTGCGTCTGCTGGGCAGCGAGCGGTTCAGACGGAGCTGGGGTACTGGGTAAGCCACCTACCCGCCACGTTACCAGACTGAGCTTGTGGACATGGTCCTTGCCACGCGCACGCGTACTCTGCCCGGTTGTCGAACACGGCAAGTTAGACTACGAGGCTATGCGGAGAGCAAGTTCGTCTGCTTCTTTTGCAGGGTTGTGGTGACGTCAGAGACGACGCAGAGCTCTGATTGGCTCGGATTCGAAGGATAGTGGGTAGACCTCAAGGCAGCTAGCATTGAGGTCTACCCGCTGTCCTCCAATCAGAACCAATCAGAACTCGGCGTCGTTGCTGACGTCACCACAACCCCTGCAACAGAAGCAGACGAACTTGCTCTCCGCATAGCCAAGAGAAGAAATCAAGAGCGGAGCATGACAGCCCGCAATATACCCCAGCCGGCGACCGACGAAGCCACGCGTGCTCACGTGTCAGTGACGAAGTTGCATGTTCCGAACGTTACTATACTCTATACAATATAGATATCGAATAGCTATATTTATCTTTCGGTAGCCCAAAGCGCTAAGGCATCTAAAGGACCTCTGCACTTTCGGTGATCGTACATCGTACAAAAGACAATCTGCAGGCCCTGTCTGTGTTTCTTCTTTGTATGACTTCACATTAGTCACACAAAAACTCCCTGCAGACATGTTCGAAGTACATGAAACTAACATGCTTCGAACGTACTCGAGTCGGGTCAGGCACGTATCCAGGGGGGGGGGGGGAACCATGGGGCCTGCCCCCCCCCGAAATCTTCCATTTTGCTGGGACCTCCTCTTCCCCCTCCCCCTCATACAGAATTTTGTCATGGGCGGACCCCCCCCGGAAACAAAATCCTGGCTACGTGCCTGAGTCGGGTCCACATACAGTTATGTCGTCATCTTTAGCAGCGGACACCGCGTCTTCTGCACGAGGCACGAAACGCGTGACTGCGGCTTTAGCGTGAGCGTCACGTTGTTCAACCCTGACTCTTGAAATCCCCCAGTTTCGGTGAATGACTTTGTCCGATTTTTTAAAAATCATTTGTAGTCACGGGTAACAATTGCAGTTTTCGGAATATACACGGAAGGCCTCTTCGCTCCGACCTGCGTAAGACTCGATGTTGCCCGCAAAATCCTATATACTTACACGAGGTTCCTGAGAGGACCGGGCGATGACGATCAAGGAGCGCTCAAAGTTCAACGTCGCGGCATTTTGTCACCTCGTTGCGCGCTCGCTAAATATGGTTCGAAACAAATAGCATCTGCGTCATTCGTAACCTTCGCAGCGCGAGGGAAAGCGTTTCCTGCGTTTTCAGATAAGGCGTCAGGTAAGTGTAAACGCGATGAATTTAAGCGCAAATATGGCCAAAGTGATTAAGCTCATTAAAAACAATACCGCCATCTACCGCAAAAAAGAAAAAAAGCTTACTAAAAGACCGGATTTTCGGCGACAGCTCTGTTACAGACCAAAATCACTGTGGTTCCATTCACCACTAAGCTGACAGTACGGTGGGAAGCAGACATGTACGGTGCCCGCTACAAGTATCAAATGAATCGTAATCGATTAATTTTGACCGTGTTTTTCGTAATCATTTGAATACATTTATCAGGCAGTAATCGCGAGAATAATCTGGTTACTTTTGAAAGTACTAAGAATGCAATTGTAGTCCGTTACAATGTTTCCCCTCCCCTTTACAATGGCGGCCTTTGTTTCTGCAAGTTCCCTATTGAGGAATCATCGAACGAAGTCTTCGACAGGATGAGGATGGTTTTTCCAGAATTAGTGGATTAAGATAAGTAGTTTATAATTCGGTGATCATATCTAAGTGATGGACAATACAAAAGACCCGTTTTTAAATCGGTGGAAAAAATTTGTCTTTTTGAAAATCTTAAGTAATTGGAAACGTAATGGTTACTTTAACAAGTAACAGACAATTCTTTTTCTTCTCAAGTAATCGAGTAAGCAAATTGAATGCTTTTGAAGCCAGGGTAATTGTAGTTGTAGTCAGATACTTTTTTGAGAGTAACGTGTACAAGACTGGGTGGAAGCTACGTGCTCACCGGACCAATCAATCACCTATACGCGAAGAGAAAGTCTATAAGCGATCCGGTTAACTGCCTATCAAGAAACTTATCTAACATGAAAATAGTACTATGCAAATACATGTCTTTGTCGTTGTACGAACGTCGCGCCCGCGCGATCATGCGTTGTTACGTTTCGTCATGCGATATACGTCGTTTGTTGGGTGGCGCGACCAGCGGGCTGATGACGTGTATAGCCTTCGCTGGCACGCGATTATCTCTTTGTTTGCGGTTATCGACTCAGAGACATGCGCTGGCGAGTACGCATGTGTGCATGCATTATTTCACGATCGAATACCTTTAATTCAGCGAAGGATACGTTGACACGTATGGCCTTCTCTGTCGCCTCCTATTTCATTTCCTTCCTTCCTTTCGGTAGGGGAGGAGGTGCCATGAACCGCCACAAATCTACGGTGCGACGGTTCCACGTTAGTCACACGAAGGTCGCCATCAAATATGGGGCGAGCTATTCATTTACAATTGCTATGTATACGACCCTGGTGTTTATTTGGGGATTCACTAGACCGAACATAGTCGCAATTTAAGATTTCCGTATGCATCGTGTGAGAGCGTTTGCTAAACATCCAACGTGCCTAAGCTCGTCGACCATTTATGTTTTGTTTTTTTTGCGACGTCTTTGAGGATTGGCGTAGTTTGCACATGTGCTATAGCCTCGCACTGCTAGGCGACACGTGGCGACTTCGTATTGCGTCTCATTCGTACGCGCTCTGGTGCGAAGGAAAGACCAAACTAATTAAAGGGTCCATGAAACGATTTTTCTACTTTCGCTAAATACTACTCAGAATCCCTTCCTAAAGTTAATACCAAATAAACTTGCCTTAGGTTTTCTTTCTAAGCAATGGAAGTCAGCAAATAAATTCGAGAAATATGAGCATCCTTCATCCCCTCAACTCGGAGCCAGAACAAGCGGCCACGAGGCCTGGTGCCTATCCTAGGCCGCCAACGTTAAGGTCGGTTCACACAAGGGCGTTTGCTTACCATTTCTTGCATTACGTGAGAGTCGCCGGTACAATCGTGTTTCGTATGTCGCGTGCAAAGCTGCTCCTTGAAGCGGTCGCCACACTTCATTCGAATGCGACGTAAGCGGTCGTAGGCAGTCGTAAGCAGTCGTAACGTAACGCTAACATAGGAAAGCGACCCTGTGTGAACTCGACCTTAAATCTTCGCCACGCGCTGGGGTCGGCAAAGTACAAAACGCGTGCGGAGCTCCAGGCATTATCGAAGTTCGGCTATTCTCAACACCGCAGTGGTTGGACACGAGCCACTACCCGAGTGTCCGCCAAGGCATTAGAGAGTTTTAAGGAATCCTTTGTCCACGTCCGGTATACGGTACGATGGTACCGTACCGGACGATGCCAAACCGGTTCCCTAAAACTACTATCTATTGATTGGTACGAGCCGAAGTCGAGTGCTCACGCAGTTCTCGTGTCCAATCCATGAGCCGCGCTCGACTGTCGTCAGGCGGGTGGTTTCAATCCCACAATTACACCATCAAGCTTTGCGAAGGCAGGACTGAAAGAAATAGTGCCCTTTTATCCTCGCCATTTCACCGCGACCAAGACGCTTCTGAATCAGTGGCGGTCCGTGCGAGTATACTTGGGCCAGAGTAGGACCAGTATACGCCTCTGCAAAGTGACGAACATTCCAACCCGATATCGTTTCATGACCCATTTAACGCGCTCGCGTAAGTAGCCTCGACAGCTTTGTACGTGACGTACAAAATATAGCATATGTTGTTCTGCCTTCTCTCAGAGAGCTGAACAAACTACGCCTGCTTTGAAAACGTTGCAGAGAAATGACGACGATTTGGTCTAATCAACTGATGCTCGAACGCTCATCAGGGGAGGAGGTGTTGTTAGAACGATACGTTCAAGTCGTGGCCAATCAACGCGCTGTACTTATTTGGTCAACACGTTTGACGGTCGCGCGGAGTGAAAGGGCCTCTTGATTATCGAAAAGGTTTTGGCAGCATACGGAGTTTTATGACTGCGCTTGTCGTCACTAAAACGTCACAGCGAAGAATAAACCTTGTTTCACGAAGCAAGTTTCGCTGCCGCTGCGTTCGAACTTTGAGCCGTGTATCAATTACCACGTGACGCGGTATCGCGGTTCTGAATGCGGTAGAATCTTTTAAAAATAAATGCTACCGCATTTCTTAAACATACAAACATCGAAACGCATATATACGAGCTGGAGAGTGAGGTGTGGGCACTGCGCTTGTGCATAAACCAGATTCGTGTGAGGCAAAGCTTCTACGCATGCGCAGTGCCGACAGCAGCGCCACCACAGATGCGGGACGTCAGAGAGGTTGAGTTGGTGCATAACCGCGCTCGATGTACCAAAGAGACGCCGGAATATATAACCTTAATAGAATGCAAGCAATGCTATCGCATTTATGTGGAGTCTGCAGTGAAAGACCGCAAAAACAAAGCCCCTTTTCTTTTCTTTTTCACATGCGTTTTTACTTTGTTTTAGGATAAATCGTCAAGGTATAAACGATAAAGAGCAATGGATGTCCGAACAGTGTCAGGAAATATCTCACGTAATCTAGATCTGTTGTAAGCATAATTAGAACCCCGTCAAAACAAACTGAAAGGCTTAGTCAAGCACAGCTAATGCAATTGCGAGCGAGCGCGCGTTTGTGTATGTGTATGTGTGTGTGAGAGAGGGAGAGAGAGAGAGAGAGAGAGAGGGAGAGGGAGGGCGGGGGGAGAGGGGGTTGAGGCTGTCAACAGTGAGTGTGGGATGCGGGTATTGTACGACCGAAACATAGACGCATGCACTTCTTGTCCGGCTGCCAAATTGCAATAGAGCTAAACTGATGTTAAAGGGGTACGGAAGCAAAGTGACATGAACGCAGGCTCTTATACACCATTTCCACAAGGGCGCTGCCACCTTGAATGTCGTCACTTCTGGTATGCGGTAAAACATCGTTTTGATCTCTCCACGCCGCTGGAAGGTGTTTACGAAAAATGCGTGATTGTCACACATTCTTGTTTTGCCTCACCTATATTTTCTCGCATATTCCAGGTTGAAATGTTTTATTATTTTTTCGTCCCGCATACCAGATACGGAACCCACGTGACTGAGAACGACAGGAAACAGAAAACGTCTATACCCTTCGCTTCAAAGTCTGCCGGCGAGAAGCGCAGTGCGTATCGCGATCGTGACGTCAAGAGTACATGCACGGCCAAGGGTAATGTAGTTGCGAGCCTTGCCACTTGGTGGCGTCAACGCGTGACAATGTCGCCCTCGGAGTAATACCCGAGGACTGTACGCCCTATGGCCTACACCATAGCTTACCCCGTAACATCATTCGCGGCAATGCCGGTATTTTATGTGCCACGAGCGTTCGGTTCTCCATGTTAGTTTCACACCGCAGAGCTCAGAGGGAGCCAGTAAATAATCGTCAGTTCCCAGCAGTGGCGAAACCTAGGAGCCATGTTTATACACCTCTGAAAGTGGGATCCCCGCTTAACCTCGAACCGCGCGTCCAGGTAAGGCGAACCTACTCTCCAGCCAAGACGTTCGCTGCTTGTCGTACAATGTATCCAAGCGTCCTTTGCGATAAGAGAAGGATATATTTTAAGGAATACAAGAAAAAAAACAACACAGAACGAACCTTTATTGTCTTTGCAGACGTTTCAGCACGTGCTACGTGGCTATTTTCATCCCAGTTAAAACCAAAAGGAAAAAATCGTCGCTGAGAAAAATAGGTTCTTCCTCCGTTGATGGCGATTCTGATATTAGAAAACAACTGTTTATTTAGCGAATATTGACAAGTTACTCTTTTTCAACAGATATGAACAATTCGTCAATAAATGTTGGGGGAGAAATACTCTTATCTCTGGTGACTTCCCCTGCCGTCCTCCTCGATCACACCTTCAGCGGGTGCCCCGACCATAGCCGAACTCGACAAACAAGGATCCACACAAAGGCGGGCGAGTCAAACTGCTCCACAGCCGTAAGGGTCCCAAGCTTGCGAGCTAGCGGGTGTAGCGACCGACGTGGGTTC
Organism: Ixodes ricinus; assembly: GCA_037355805.1. Taxonomy (NCBI): domain Eukaryota; kingdom Metazoa; phylum Arthropoda; class Arachnida; order Ixodida; family Ixodidae; genus Ixodes; species Ixodes ricinus. The sequence continues at coordinate 1,360 of JAZHYW010021171.1, read as the reverse complement.
CCAGGATGGACCAGGCTCGGCTGGGGTTCAAATCCGGAAGGAGCTCCGGGCAGGAATCTCAGCAGGCGTACGATGACGATAATTACAACTCTGCTTTATTTACATATGTACACGTCAGGAGAGCATTGAGCTTTGACTTTACAGCAGCTAGCAGCAGCTATAAGTCTTGATCTAGGTGAGCTCCTTAGTAGCGGTAGTCCGCTTCCTTTTAAAGTCTTTCGGTTGCCATGTAGTCGTGTGGCAGCCAATCGCGCCGGTGCACCAGTTTCCATCACCGACGCCTTCTTGGAAGAATCCTTTGTCCAGGTGACGTCACACGTTCACGCACATCGCACCGAAGAGATCGTTTGTCTCGGTGGCGTCATGCGTTCACACACTCCGTTTCGAAGGGGTCGTTTTTCCAGGTGTCTTTGGGGCAGGCTGGACGAGATACTGGCGTAATGTTCGCAGTGTCCGAGGTCCGATGGGTTGACCTTGCCTGGATATCTCGACTTGAGTTCCAAGCAGGGCAGACATCCGGCCGGTTCGACGCCTCGAAGTCACGTTATTTCGGCGGTGAAAGGTTAGACAACACTTCCTTCGTCCGGTGAACTGAAGTTTGCACCATGGCGTCAATCGATCGCTTCCGGTGACTGCTCCCGTGAGCGCAAGATGAGACGATGAGCCAAGGTTGCTGACGGCTTGTCGTCGCCGTTGTTGCCGATCGCAACACGGGCGGAAGACTCCACAGCCGAAGGGGATCGGACGTGCAGTAGTTGACCTCCAAAGGCAGGGCTTGTGTATCCAGGAGTCAAGTCCTCTGCGGTCACTTCGTTTCTGCTTACATTGAGTTTGCACATTGAGTTTAGCAGCATTCTGAAGTCACTTTGGCAATCAATCACGGAAGAGTTTCTTGGAGCCAATCAAAAGGCTGGGAGCCCAAAGCAAATATGAACATTCCAAAAACAAGCGCACACATAAGACAGACCACATTCCGAACTAAGCTCACAAGAGCAGCCGTAAAGAATACAAAGCACATTTGTAGACAATGAAGTTATACATGGAGCAAAACCCCACCTCCGAAGAGGAGATCCCAAAAGCAGACATGCACAAGACAAAACATCTCCGACGCGGGGTTCTATAAACAAAGTGTAACGTTACAGCGTTCACGTTCGCCTCCATTTGGGGCCTCCCGACTCCGGCAGAAATCATAAGCCGTGCCGTGGAGACGAGCGAACCCTCGGAGACGGTAAAAACATGAAGTAAAGCTAGACTAAACACTCGCGCGAGCACAATTTCGCGACAATGTAAACGCTCTCAAAGAATGCAAACTGGAGGGACGTCGGGAGCCGCGTGGCCATTGCATCAACGACAGCTGCGC